>VDFB02193867.1:448177853-448216782 GCA_007258455.2 Sequoia sempervirens
CAACTAAGTGCAATGTATGAGGGTATGAGGATGAGAATGATGAGGATTATGAGGTCCTACAACCACTCTATAATCCTGAGTTACAAGGCGAGGCTAGGAAAGTTGGTTTTTAGGTTCAACTCTATGCCTTAGGGAGCTCTTTGTCAAAGGACATTAGTGTAGTCTTTGGATGATAGTGCGATGTGCTAGCGTCTTGAAAGTGTGTTGTAGTCCATACGGTTAGACAATAGTAGAGACAAGGTTGAACTCATGAAAAATGGCTAACAACCTAGCTACTCAACTAAGAGGTCAAAATGACACAACTAAATAAATTAAATACTCTCTAATGTCGTAAAGCAAATATGCAAGGGTAAAGAAAATAAGAAAAATATCACCAAGGAACTCATTCGCCAACTAGTTCTCTGAGAAGCACACACACCTACACATGGAAAGAGGGAAAATGTTGGATGGTTTTATAGGGGCCTACCTCAGTTAGAACCTCATTTAGGTGTTCCCACCTTCATGGATAGCCAAGGAAAAGAGATAAAGAAGCAATAAAGTAAAGAGAACACAAGCACTAAAAAACAATACTATTCTACTCAACCAAGTGATAGAGGAGAGGAGAGGGAATATTACCACCTCCACCAAGAGTGCTCAAGGTTGCTTGGGAAATAAATGAGAGGAACTCAAGCCTCTATTTCAATGGTATGGTCCCAAACTTGGTCTATCAAAGTGATGAAGTGAAGCTTTTCTTGCAATGGAATCCTTGGAATGCTGCTAGAACTGTTGGATTGAATGTTTGAAGTTGTGAAGAGTTCAAGTGAATGCTTAGACAATGAAATGATTATTTAAGAGCTGAATTTGAAGAAGGGGTGGAAGAAAACAGCCATATTCAGGTCATTTGGCCAAAGGATGCGTTACAACTTCAATGCCAATGAGAAGAGTAACCCCTCTACTAGCTCAGCCACATGAATCTGCCAAGGACATCAGCATGTTGCACAGATGTCTACGCATTGCATGGGTGTCCCTGAAATAAATGCCTCCACCAACACTCAAAATAGGTTCCACGTGAACCACCAACAATGGGCTCAAGTGAAATTAAGCCACCAACCTTGGTTTTCTAAGGTAGATAAAGGAAAAAGGGGGAATCGTACATAGGTTCCAAATTCACTCTTATAAATTTTTCCCCCAATTTAGCAAGCACAAGTACTGATGAGTGCTCAGTAAAGTAGATCAAGAAGAGAGTATGGTTAGAAAAGTATACTTGAACCATCAAGGAAGCAATACTCAGTCTAGAAAACTCAAAGGTGCAAGGAAAAGTGAGGGACTTCATACCTACTTGAAACTCTAAAGTTGGAAAAACAAAGTGTCTTACAGGCCCATGGACCTACAAGTAGGCAACCCCCAAGATCTCTCACATGAAGGAATCCCCAAGGAAGCACCGTATCAGTATTCTATCCTATAGGGAAGGTATTCTCCATGAACTATTCTCCATGAACTCAAGGATGAAGAACATTGAAAGAAGTACCATACAAGTACTTGGTCGTGGAGGGAAGGTATTCTCCACAACTCAAGCATGAAGAATATTGAATGAAGTGTCTTTTATGTACTTGGTCTTGCAGGGGAGACACCCACAAGATCTCTCACATGGAGGAAGCTCAAAGGAAAGCACCCTACAAGTTCTTTATCTTGCAAGGAGGTATACCCCAAGATCTCTCTCATGGAGGAACCTGAGAAAGAAAACTCTGTAGAGTCAGGAAGCAGCGACACATCTACCTGTAGATAGAACATGTCAAAAGTGGTTGGTCACACAAACCATAAATAAGTAAAAATTTCAACAGGGTCCATTAGGAACCCTTCAAAAAGAGAGGGGTCCACTCAAGGGATGTGTTGTTTGAAAGATAAGGTCTAATTAGGCTGCCCCCAAGCTAGACATAAAAGGGTGAATGGAATGAGCCTCGTCAAGCTACCCCCAATCTAGACATGAAAGAATCTATTCATCATAAAGGCTTCAAAAGAAGGGTCTCTTGGGAACCTGCCATGAGGATGAAGGGGGGTCCACTCAAGGGACACACAAATAAAAATAAAATGTTCTTCTTAGAGAAATTTTTCATCAAGGAATCCTTGAAAGATTTTCACTTCATCAAGGAATTTGAAAGCAAGGACATGGTACCACGCAATGGGAAATTAAAGTTGTTCCCACTTCAAAGGAAGGTCTTGAAGTCCTTTCTTTGTAAACCAGTGATGAAGGAAACACATTCCATTAGGGTTCCATGTTGAGAATGTGATCCTAAGGTAAAGTTTGTGAAGGCTTTCAAGAAAATATTCATTGGTAATGAATTCATTTTCTAAAAATAAAAGTGTTAAATAAAAAGCATTGTCACACATATGAGGGGCAACTCAAGCAAAGAAGAGAGAAAGATAAAGGGAAAGATAAAGGAAAAAAAATGCAAAAAAAGGACATGGGGGTCACCTAATATTTTGGGGTCAAAATTGCTCATATATATATATATAGATAAGTGTAATAATAGTATACAAATGAACTAGCATCAATCCCCTACTATATCAAACCGTGTGAGGAATGCATAAGAAGAAAAATTAAAAGTAAAAAAATTGGGTCAACATGGAAGGGTAGCTTAGATGCCCCCAATGCTTTGCATCATCCCTAATTTATTGAAAGTCAAGCACACACATGGAAGAATGATGATATAGATAGAAGAAGGTTTACGACACAAAAACCATGCTTGTATCCAAGCATAAACAGGGGTGATGAGGGTCATATAGGCACACATAGCATGGGTACGGGGGAACACGTCACAAAACACACACACACAAGATCAAGAAAGGGGGCCTCCTCCTAACACTAATCTTCCAAGAGGTCATCTACTTCCCAATCTCAATCCTCATAAGGGGAAGGAGGATGATCATACAAGGGCACTGGAATCTTAAGAGGAGGAGCATCCAACCCTCCTACAACAAGGGCTAAGGAAGAGGGCCCCTCAAGGTCCTCTCCATTGAGCTCCTATGGAGTAAAGGTTAGCAATTTTGTGAAGATCGCCAATAGGGTTAGGACTTCATCCATAGAATTGAACATGCATCCCATAGGAGCATCATTCCTATTCTCAATTGACATGACAAGCTATGCTTGAGGTTCACTGCTAGGTTTGCTGAATGATTTGAGAGTGGTGACAAACTTAGGTGAAATTGGGGTTGGTTCTATCACAAGGACAAAAAAAGTTATCATAGGACCATCTTGTGAATAATTTGGATTCCTCTTGCATCCTTCATTGCTAGAAGGACTAGCCTCCACCTCTTTCTTCGTAGGAGGAGATGAACTCCCCACAGAAAAAGCTAGGGGTGCAAAGGAAGAGGAAGAAATAACCACAACGGATACAACAAAATTATTAACCATATCCATAGGCTTTGGGATGGGTTGAATATATGGAATAGACATCAAAAAAGGTGGCTCTACCAAAGGAGTGATAAAAACCTATACCCGTTTAGGGTTAGGTACATTTGTGCTCACAATGGAAGTCAAGAGCGGATTAGATTGAATCAAAATAGAAGGAAAGGAGGCATAAGTTGTTTCAGGAGGTATTGAAATAGGAGTGGTCATTCCTTCATCCTTCTATTGAAAAGCGGCCTACTCAACCAGGAGAGCCTTTCACCAACACTTGCATTTATGTGCAAGGCGGTTTCTATGGGTCTTGGAGTCAGAAGCCAAAGCTTGCAAAGGGACAAGAGGTTCTTGCTCAACCATAGAATGCCCAATACAACCATTTCAAGTGGAGGAATGGGTTCTTGTATAGGATAAGGGGGATTGGTTTGAGGACAATAGAGGAGTCAAAATCAAGAGCCCTCATCATTGTATTCTTCCCACTCACTGCCTTAGAGAAAGAGCAGTATGAGGATGCAGATTGAATTCTCTACAAGAAATTTTCTTTCTACCATGCAAATAATACCATGGTCTAGGAAGTTCATTAGGGAAATATGTGATCCTAATCTTGGGCCTACACCAAGGAGGGATCATCAAACACAATGGATATCCATTGGGTCTACTGATGGTATAGCCTTCTCTCTTTACCTTTGTGTGAAGGAGGGGAGCTAATCGAGGACTTCTCCTCTTCAGAAGTAGAAATATCATCACGGGCCCTTCTCTTCCTTGTGAAGGGAGGTGACTAATTTCTTGTTGTTAGAAGGTCAATTTGTCTCCCTTGTCCCTAAGTTTTACTCACATATTTTGCAAAGTAGGTTCATTCCATGGAGGAGCAGATTAACCGGTGAGGGCCAAAGTATCAAGAGATCCACCATGATACCCATACACATCTCGTATCATAATCATATGCACAACACCCTTGTGGGAGAATTTCAAGTATTTGTGGATAACTAAGGTGATCTGGTTCATGGAATCTAACCAAGGAATGCCTAGCTTCACTTTGAATAGGTCCAACTCCTAAATTACATCAAGGACTATGTCAATAGTCCTAGGTCCAACCAAGATGGACAAAGTAATCAAACCATAGGGTTTAAGACTCATACCATCGTGTGTATGGATGGTAGATCTTGTTTCTTCATTATTTTCCTTTTGTAGTGAATTTAATACCAATGTTTCTTTAGTGATAACATTCACATGGCTCACAAGGTCAGTTAAGGCTTCTGTCACAATGTTACCATTGATACAAGTGGGAATGTATAGATGTGAGGGTTTTTTTTTCAAGGGTAAATCTTGCGATGTAAATATAACATCCAAAAAAATAGGTATGGGTGGAACAATGGAAGTTATCATGACCATGTTTACATAGGCCTTGGGCTAAGAGACAAAATAAGTGAGATCAACAATCATGCTAGTAGAGTGTGACAGAAATGGGTCCATGTATATCTGCAATTCACTATTTTCCTATGACACTTATTTTTTAGTGTTTTGTTTATTCCCATCGAGACGAATGGTACCATCCTCGATACGGTCTTGTATTCCATGATGCAACCACATATAGTATTCGGTATCATGTCCATCGACATGATGGTATTGACAGTAAGTGCTCCCATCATACCAATTAGGGTAAGGTTCCTTAACAGGCTTAGGGATCAGAAAAGTCATGACCTTATCCTTCAACAACTTATGTAAGATGGAAGTATAAGATTCTAACAACTTTATGAATTTCTGGTTGCATTTGAGGCCATTGTCATCAACAATGGCTACTACTTTAACAATGTATTTCCCTTTCCTAGAGATTGATATGATGGACTTTCCTTCAAAATGGGAGTGCAAGGTGGATCTCCCAAACTAAGCAACTGTTTGTTGGCACTCTCGTAAAGCTGCACATAGATGCGTGAAAGAAGGATATTTCATCAAGGAAAACTTCTATTTCCAAGGCCTTTGTAAGTTCCCTATGAATACCTTTTGTACATCAAAATAAAGTAGCCGATACAAGATTTGTGAAAGAAGCACTTGATAACACACTATGAAATTAGTAATCTTTTCATTATCTCCTTGCTTACATCAGAAAAAATTTGAAAAGGTCATCTTCGACCCAATGTTTGCTTGGAACTATCTAAGGAATTGATTTACTAGTTGGTCAAATGAGAAAATATTAGTACCACTCAAGTTTCATGTCCTTGAGGGATCGAGGGAATAGTTTAGCCATCAAGGAATCATGATGGAAGAAGTTGGTGCATAGAGCATCAAAGGAGGACATGTGGGTCTATAGATCTCCCTTACCACCAAACTTCTCAAATTTAGGGATCTCCATTCCTTAGGGGAAGGGAGTGTTCAAGATGGAAACTGACAATAGGCTATGTTAAAAGAAAGGATGGAAGATAGGCTGGGCACATGTCTATGAAAGGCTCACTAACTGGCTATGCATCTTACCCATGTTGTAAAGCAGAGTGTTCAAATAGGATCATTAGAAGATAACAGGCCAAAGGAACATCCTCTAGAACCACTACCAATTCCACCTCTAGAACCACCACCAGTGTGACTTCTACCAAAGCCACTACCAAAGTCATCACCGCCATGACCTCTGCTAGAACTGACTCCACTAGAACCACCTCTGCTACCAAATCCATTGCCACTATGAAAGCCCCTGCCACCCATTCCACCAATACCTCTACCATCAAAGGTGATAGAAGGGGCGAAGCTAAATCCCAATGAGACCTTATTCACCTTGATAGTTTCTAGTTGATTAGGGACAAAAGGGATACTAATGGAAGGGATTGTGTCAGCCATGTAGACAAAAGTGGGAGGCATTGATACCCCTAATTGTCCCTCATAATTTTTGAAGGTGAGTCCTTGTGCAAAGCTAGAGTTGCTCAAAGGAGTGCACACTTTGGAAATATCGAACAAACTACTTAGAATTTCTAACCTATTCAGTCTTTATCCATCATATGCTTTAGTTCACTAACAACTCAAGAAGCCCTAGCCATCTTTGGATTTCCTTCCAATTGGTTTTCAAGGTCGCCCAACCATTTTGTAAGGGTGGACACATATTTAGTAGGGATTTGAATGGCCTCATTCTCATCCATTGATGATGGCATGGGAGACACAGGAGGAGTGGGGACATGATCAGTTTCATCAGCAAATCCAATCTAATTTCTTGACACCTACTCCTATGTAGCCAAACTAATGAAAAGACCATAGGAAAGGCCCATAGAGAGACCAAGTGATACCTTCATCCTATCCATTAGGTGGTGCCATACACTTCTCATGATATGCACAAAAGTTGTGGATTGGGTTGTGATGCTCATTAAATTCACAGCACTCAATAAAACAATAGTTGTCAAGCAACTAAGGGAAGCCTCAATACCAAAAAATGAATAGATGTTGGTTCCTTTTAGGTTCACCAAAAGTGTAACAGAGTGGGACCACTACGTGCAAGACCCCAGGTCATGGGGGGTCAAGATGTGAGAGCCTACCCTAACTTACCTTAGCTAAGTGCAATGTATGAGGGTATGAGGATGAGAATGACAAGGATTATGAGGTCCTAGAACCACTCTCCAATCCTGAGTTACAAGGCAAGGATAGGAGAGTCATTTTTTAGGTTCAACTTTGTGCCTCGGTGAGCTCTTTTCTCAAGGACATTAGTATAGTATTTGGATGATAGCGCGGTGTGCTGGCATCTCGAAAGTTCCCTATAGTCCATACAATCAGACAATAATAGAGACAAGATTGAACTCACCAAAAATGAATAACAACCTAGCTACTCAACTAAGAGGCTAGAATTCCACAACTAAATAAATTAAATACTCTCTAATGTTGTAAAGAAAATATGCAAGGGTAACAAAAATAAGGAAAATCTCACCAAGGAACTCGTTTGTCAGCTAGTTCTCTTAGAAGTGCACACACCTACACACAAAAAGAGGGAAAATTTTGGGTGATTGTATAGGGGCCTACCTTATTCAAACCCCCGTTTAGGTGTTCCCACCTCCACAGATAACCAAGGAAATGAGATAAAGAATCTATAAAGTAAAGAGAACAAAAGCACTACAAATCAATACTATGCTACTCAACCAAGTGATAAAGGAGAGGAGAGGGAAGCTTACCACCTCCACCAAGAGTGCTCAAGGCTGCTTGGGGGAGAAATGAGAGGAAATCAAGCCTCTGTTGCAATGGCGTTGTCCCAAATGCTTTCTACCAAAGTGACAGTGAATCTTTTGCTACAATGGAAATATTGGAATGCTATTAGAAGTGTTGGATTGAATGCTTGAAGCTGTGAAGAGTTCAATTGAATGATTAGTTGATGAAATGATTATTAAAGAGATTAATTTGAAGAAGAGATGGAAGAAAATGGGCCATATTTAGGTCAGTTGGCCAAAGGAGGCATTACAACTTCACTGCTAATGAGAAGAGTAAAACTTCTATTGGCTCAGCCACATGAATCTGCCAAGGATGTAAGTGTGACATGAAAATTTTTGTGCATCATGCAAGCATCCCTAACAAAAATGACTCCACTTTAGTGAAATTAAGGCTCAAGTGGACATTCAAAATATGTGCCATGTGGACCACCAACATTGGGCTCAAGTGAAATTAAGGCTCTGACCTTGGTTTTCTAAGATGGATAAAGCAAAAAAGGAATATTGCACATAGGGTGTAAATTTGCTCTTATACAAAAACCACTTTAGTGGTGCTTTGGGAAAGTACCTTAGTGAAAACTTGGCAAACAGGAACCTTGCATAAATAAAGCACCTACAACTATTTTTTGGTTCTTTATCCTATCATTCTTTTCATCGCCATCCATCCATGTCCTCATTCATCTTACTTATTCCATCATCCATCTGTGTCTCTATCATAGCTCGATGTTGTGAAGTATCGCAATCCCATTGGTACTAATTGGTATATTCCAAAGGTCAATTTTTTCTACCTATATCAAGGTAGTCCATCATATACCATTGGGGAAATTGGTTATGCATCATATCAAGTTTTTAATATCTTAAGATTATCATAAAACACCAAAAGCATTCATAAAATCTCATCAGAACATCAAAAATATTCATAAAATGATTATCAAAAAATCCAAAAAAAATCACAAAATCCTATACAACCAAAATACAAAAACATTCATAAAATTGTAAAGCCAAAATCTAAAACATCTAAAACAAATCAAAACCCTAAAAAGGTCAAACATCAAACAAATCCAAAAACAATACCATTGTCGAACTATAGGTCTTTGAGCTTGAATGTAGGCAAGGCCATCATTATGTGCCCTTGAGACACCATAGGTCAATCCTTTAGGAGTCCATCAAAATAAACTGGCATTCCATCAACTGTTCATATTTCATCTTCAATAAGTTGAGTTAGTCAAACTATGTGGTCGTTACATATATAATGTAGGCAATGCTTATCTTTGATCAACCCTAGAGGACCCTAGGATAGGTCTTTTAGGTTAGGCTTTTAGTCAAAATATCAAAAATCCCTTAACATTTGTAAAATATCATAAAACTTCTAAACACCCAAATACCCATAAAATCCCTAAACATCCAAATATTCAAAAAAATCCCTAAAACATTCAAAAAATTAAAAAACCCATAAACATCCAAAATAACTTGAAAATTTAAAAACATTCAAATATCAAAAAAGCACAAAAAAATTGGAAAACATTTAAAATACCTAAACAACCTCAAATATCTTAGAGAAAAACCTAAACAACATCAAATAATCAAAAACCAAAACATTCACATAAACTTTCAAAACAACCAAAAACAGCCTGAAAACATTTTCAAAATACCAAAAACATTGAAATATTCCAAAAAATCCAAAAATCACCCATCCAATCTCACTTCCACTTGCCATAAACCTCCATCCATAATAAACTGATTGTCACCTTCAGCCTTTGGCAAAAGAAAGAGAAAAAAAGTATAGAAGGTCGTAAAGTGAGAACCTAAGTGTCAAAATCTAAAGTCTAGATCATGGGTAAATGTGTCACTGAACTTTATATCAATGGCTTATCATAAAGATCATCATTATCCTACATCAAACAACCATCTAATCAATATGTCCTAATATGTATCCTCCCTATGATGGATATCAGTATCAGACATCACCTTAGCTAAATTAAACTGGAAAGAGGTATAGATAACAATTACAGTTTCTCTTTGATATTTTCTTATGATTTATCTTAATGGCCCATTCCAAGGAAATGGGACATCAATCATTATATTTCATTTGTTCTGGTTGTGGATACTCTTGTAAAATAATTTTGGTCCATACTTTCTTAGTTGTGTGTAGGAAGGTTGTTTGGAGTACGTTGTTGACTATTGCATATGCTTTGGTCCAAAATATTCTAGGCTTCTATCTTACATTCCAACAAAGTTTTCATATGTCAAAATGTGAACAAGAACTATCCAACCTATTTGTAGAGTCAAATTCCATTACACTAGATAAAACATCATCCTAGTTACTAATACCTTGATGCATTGTATCTGTTAGGAATTACATGTAGAAGATAATAATTAAATGTAGATAAAGATTAAACAGAGGAATGAAAAATACATAGAAACAATAACAACAAGAGATAATTTTATTGTGTTGACCCAAACTCGAGCTACATCCACCAGTAGAGAGTCAAATATTATTATCTAGCAAATTGAAAAGATTACAACCAACAATCCTTGCAACTTAATACCACTGCAAATGCTATAATACAATATCAATAGAAACCCTAACCCTTAGTTGTTTTATCAAGACTTATGTCAATTACAAAATAGGGATTTTTTTAATTTCAGTCAATATAAAAATAACTCCTAACGCCTTTATAACATAATAAAAGTCATTTGAGATTTTGGGGGCATTTCCCCTTGACATCTCCCTATATCATGATAGGGAGTGCACTAGGGGTGCTGGCCCTAGACACTACAAGGGGTGTTTCCCTTTGACGCCATCTTGGGGGTGTTGCCCCCAAACCCCCATTAAATAATTTGGGGTGGAACCACACTAATAAAAGTGGGGAAAATTTAACCTCTGAGTCTGATTAGGCTCCATATAACAATAGTATCTATGTGTTATGTCAAACAATAAGGAATAATGAAAAATACCAATCCCAAATATGATCAGATCCTCATCATTATGCATTTCTCATCACTATCTCTAATAAAGTCTTTGTGGATCATCACTTGTTGGATCTTTTGAAGCAGTCATCCAAATCAATAGTCAAATCATTCTCACTTCTTCTATCTTCTCTTTGTGCTAACTTAGTATCATGAAAATCAACAAAAGCATCATCAATGCATCCATCCTACATCCAAAAATCATCAGCATACATACATGTTGCATAATCATAGTGTATCATGAAACATCCATCTTGCATCATCATTAACATTTAATTTGTGACGAATAATATAGATTTGTTATTTTAAGCATCCTAAATCGTTGCATCACCTATCATAAAACATGCATAAGCATCAACATCTACATTACCCATGCATACAAGCATAAATCATCACATCATAAAATTGAATAAGAAATACATCCATATCATTTGCATAAATATAACATTTGCTTAACATGTCATGAAAAGATACAACAAAAGAATATAAAATTGCATCCATCCATATCATTACACCTCATATCATGAGATATCATAAATAAACATTGCATCCATACATGATAACATATAAGCATGTCACATCATCATATAAAATGCATCCATACATTCATAAAGCATGAAATTAAGTGAACACATCACATCATATTGAATTTGTATCATATCATATATATATCAAAAAATGACTATGATGGTACAAAATATAAATTAGTGTACATATATCAATCATAAATACAATATACACAAGGCTATCAAAAAGGATCCCATGAAGGTATATATGTATAAAAGAATCAAGTAATAATCAAAAGGTGTTTGTACAATCAAGCTATCCCTGACGGTTGCTCCCCTCTCTAGCCTATCTCTCTAGTTGACCCTCTTCTCTAGGGTGTGCCCCACTCCTCTAAGAATAATCTAGTTATCTAAGTTCCTATGGGACATCCCTAAGATAGTGCATACTGAAGTAGGTTTCATCAATAATATCCTCTTTGTATAATCTAGCAGACACTCTCTGCCCCCAAGCCACAACTATCATCATCTCAAGTCATTGGCATCATCTGACCTCCTAAGCCAACTACATCTTGGTAGTCTATCTAAGCTCTACTCTTGGTCTCTCTCACCTGCCAAGGACACTATCTATTGTCTATCCTGGTCTCTCTCCGAAGTTATCATCAAAACCCATTGTCAGACTTGATCCCTCTCACCTATAATAGTCTAAATTTGTTGTTGTAACTGTTGAATCTATAAATCACAAGGATCTGGGCCCTTAGGTTATTGTTGCACTAGCTACTACTACCCTTGTTGCTACTGAATGAGAGACTACTATGAAGGTTGTTGATCCACTAGTGGCACCCCTAGAATCTACCCATCCTTTCCATCTTGTCCTTGGGCTCTATCTCTGTCTTTGCCTCTACCCACACCCCTCCCTTGTGATCTCCCTCATGGAGGTGCACTTGCTAGATCTATTAACCAATGAGGGGATGTGAACCATGCATCATAAGCAAGCCTCATCTAAGCATCCACATGTCAATGATCGTATTCCCATGATTGAGCAACTAACTATTGAAAGCCATCAACCACCTCAGGAGCTACAATCATAGGTCCCCATGTGGGTACCTCTCATGTTGACCTAGAAAGATGGCTCTATATGCATCATTTGGCCTATCCTACCTCTCTCCAAATTGTCTAGCCAACATATCTGGTAGATACCTCTCAATTATGGTGTGTTCTCAAACCTACATGTATCAGTTCTGTCAAGGAAAGAACAACTATTGCACGTCATCATACCATGTTGGCATCTGAAGCCAAGTTCTCCATCTAAAGACTGTCATATCATCAAGCTCACCCTATGCCAGTAAGGAATCCCAAGCTTCCCGGTGTGTTGTAATGTAATGATGCCTCTTTATCACCAAGTTTCTAGATTATTTGGCTTTACATTAGGAATCTGAATGATCAGATGAAGCACAACAATCTGCTTCCAAGCCCAAATGTGTAGAATAGTGACCCTCTGTGTCAATTTCTCTACCATTGCAATATATGAAGTGTACATATCATGATACAATGAGGCTAGCATCACTGGTTGCCAAGCAAATAGTGTCCCCTTGTAGAACATCCTGTGCCACACTAGGCCCCATCCTGGGCTAAATCCTTAGCTTCAATAATTTAGAGAAACCAAACTAGAGATGATCACTGTAATGATCAATCTAAAGTGGGGACTCAACCTCTGTACATCTCGAGGTCTATCTACAGAGTGACTAGAACAATGTCCTACAGCTCCATCACCTCATGGAAAGCATCATAACTGGCATCAAAGTCATAAATCAAGTGGTCACCATGTATCTGCAAATGCAATATTTTCTATATATCCTCTAGTGTCATTGTCACCTCACTTGTGGGAAGGTGGAATGATTATGTCTCATTGTGCCATCACTTGCACAACATGGTCATCATAACCAAGTGTTTTTAGACAACAAGAATATAAGCAATGTACCACACACCAATCTTTCCCAATTTCTCCTAGTGCAACTTAGATAAATCACCAAGTCTCTCCAAAATTATGGGTTGATACTCACAAGACATCAAAGGTGGGATCACCTCCTATACCCAGGAAGTGCACAACATCAAAAAATTAAAAAAAATTGGCTAAGTTTGGAATTTTCATCCCCTAAATGACAATAGTGTTTCTATTTATAATGGAATCACTATAATTCAAATTTCAAATAGTGACACCCAATAAATTTAAATTACAAATCACAAACCAGATCGATAGAAACATGTGTGTCATGATTTAAACTTTGGAAACCCTAACCCTAATTTTCAAATCACGAAATTATGTCTCTATAAACATATGTATCATGATTTAGAAATGAAAACCCTAATTATAAATCATGAAACTATGTTGCAATACACTTATGCATTACTAAAATTTAATTTAGCATCACCGATTCCTAAAATAGCATCACTCTAGAGCAATGCCACCAAAGATTAAATTTAAAAAACCAATAAATGCACCTAAAATTCAAATATTTAAATCAATTTTGAATCAAATACCAATGATCCTATGCTTGGAGGCCTCTGGTACTTGCGAACTTGATCAGAAATGTGTCATGGGAGCAAACAGCATGCCATCTCATCAAAGGGTTAGAGCTCAATTTGCAAGAATTCATTAAGGTGTGAATGCAAAAATGAGTTGAAAGTCACCCTTCTTCACCCATTTATGTGAGAAAATTAGGGTTTATTCCCTAATTCAACCATGAAGCTAGGGTTTTCCATCATTTTCACCAATTTTCCAAATGAAATCTTATTTTGCATCATTTTTCACATTTCTAACATAGTTTTTACATCTCGTAGCCTTTCTAGACCCTTAGGGCAGCATTTCACCTTTATCGATAAATCAACCAAAAATTGAAAAAAAAAATTCAAATTTCTTGAGGGTGTAGGGAACCAGCTTATTCCTTTTGCCAATACAATAGTGAGGCATCTAAAAATTGGAAAAAAATATTTTTTGATTTAAGAATAGTTTTCATCTAAAGAGCATTAGTCATTGACCCAAAGTAGCAGGTAACTCACTTCAAAGAGGGGGAAAATGTAGACACTGAAAAATATTAGGCAAATCATATCATACACTCAAATCAGATATACTAACATCATTTCCTCTTGGAACCCATCCTCTTTTCACTTAATTGATTAAATTAGCCTAGCTATTTAATTAATTTCATCATTTTCATCTATTAACCTAATTCATTTAAATTGAGTTAATTCCGCCATTTTCACGCTAATAGTTTGTCTCGTTAAGCTAAATAAATCAAACTATTTAATTTAATTCCCTAATTCTTCTTATTTAATTAAATAACCCTAAGTTATTTAATTAAATGTAATTTCACCTTTCCCCATTCATTAAATCATTTAATTTAATGAATATCATCATTTTTCTTCTAAATCCCCTAATTGCATGATTAAACCCTTGTTTAATTAGCAATTATGTAATTAATCTAATTTCTACCACTTGCAAGGGAATATTCCTCCTTTGCATAATCCTCCAAAAGGGGAATATTCCCATGGAATATGTTGGGACTATTTAAAATTGATGGTGGTAGAGTTGAGGATTCTTTTTGCACGGTGTTGGGAGTTGATGTAACCTATTTGAGGGCTCGACGAATACTCTTTCTTTCCTAGGTGATTTCGATTTTATTTTCCAATTCATTGGATTTGGTTCAATCGTTGATAAAAATTAAGGAATTAGCAAGAAAATATAGAAACTTCCAATACATTTTGGATAACTCTATTCTTAAGGCTATGCAAAGTCATAATATTTTTAGTGGAGATGGATACATTGGTGGTCTATTTCCTAGGGATTTTTTGCAGGAAAATCAAGGGTTCGAGGATATCTTTGAAGCCATCAAGCTGTCCCTATAGTTTCATAATGATACCATTCTCCTAAGGGCTCTATGGAAACATCACTGTTAGATTTGTTTAGTAATGGAAGGGGATATAAGGGAAAAATATTGTGCTCTGAACTGTTTAAGGGTTCATAATCCTCTAGTCCCTCCTCAAGGTATTCAGTTGGATTTACAGCTCAGGGTTCCCTCTCCAATGTAGGATCATCATCAAGCTGGTCATGCTCATCATGTTCATGATTTGTAGCTCAAGGTTCCCTCTTTGGTCTAGGATTTTCATCAAGGTGGCCATGATCATCATGCTTGTGCTCCATTCAGTGTTTCCCTACATTCTTCAAGCAATGGCTCTAAGTGCTTCTCCTTTGCCAATGTTCAAATGCCTCATATGTGTAGCTTCTGACCTTCTATGTGGGTCATTGAAGCCTATTTCAAAGAGGATTATAATTAATTGAGAAGCTGGAGGTTGAAGATGAAAGTTCTTTATATGGTGATTTTATGGAAGAATAATATGTTTTTTAGTAGCTTTTTCATTTATAGGCTACTTAATTAAGATTTGTATATTTGAAGCTGAATTTTTCACTTATTATTAACTTCTATCGGTGTTATAAGGGGATGTATAGGTATTTTTTCAATAGTATTTTTGTTTCAAAGTTGAAGTTGAGTTTTGGCTCATTACCAACTTCCTACCTAATGGTATAAAAATTGAATGTAAAATCTTTCTTTTTATATTATATATATATAGGCTATCATGCCTTTTATTTAAAAATAAAATTACTTTTACACTAAAAAATGCATCTGAAAAATATGCCACAGTGACCTACTTTGGAGGTTCATAATTTGAAGCCCAATTTCTTTCATGTTGTGAGTGTATTTATTTCTCATACATGAACATGTATGTTTGATTTCAACTTCCTATGGTGAGTTTTGAAATGACAAGTTGGAGGGTTCTAGGATTGTTTTGTTGTTTGCATACTCTCAAGCCTACAAAGTGGTCTCCTATTCAGATTGATATTTCACAACTAGATTCATTATCATGGAAAATGGATTGTTCCTCTACATTTCCCTTATATTTATATGCTCTGTGGTCTAGCTTTAGAGCCACGAGATCAAGTTTGATATGTTTACCAGGTCAAAAGAAAATGCAGTTTGTTTTGTTTTTACATCTGCATTTCTAGAATGTTTCAAGGAGATCAATTTCAACCCTTAATATTTTTTGAATAATTTGGATTGAAGGAAAGCCCTCTTGCACACATACTCAATGGACCTAAATGATTTAGTCTTTCCCGTGGAAATTTCCTAGAAGAAGAATTGTTATTTTTCTATAGTGGTGACTTGGAGAGCCCTAAATGGTTTTGGATAGGTGCAGTTGTAGAAAGGTCTGAGTAAGCTACTTTGGCATTGAATATCTTGCACATCAGGATATTTTTTCCAAGTCATTTGTTGGGCTAAATTTTTGGTTCAAATTTATGCATGACTATGCATTTTCATGAGTTCAGTAGGTTGTTTGACTAGTTTTCTAGGGAAATTCCAAAGGCCACTTGACCTATTTTGACTACTGTACAAGGTGTCTGAAGGTGGATTATGATGGTTTCCCACTTCAAATTTTTCATGCAAGATGCATATAGAAGCATTTTTCAGGTCAATTGAGGATGAAACTTCTTTCAAAATGAAAATTATTTTAGTCAAGACCACAAGGGGACTCGACATGTGTTATAAAATTGGAGGAAGCTTCTATCTAGTTGGGTCAAGAGGTTGGATATGGTAAAAACTTAGTTCATATTTTTGGAGGGCTTAGGGAAAACAAGAAATTTCAAATATGAGAAATGTAAAAATTCCTAATGACTTCTTGAGTTAAAATTTCCAATGTAATAGGAAAATTGGATACTAATTTTCATGATATTTGTGATTAGAATTTTTTAAAGGATTCCAACCTTCATTCCTCTATGATTTCAATTTCCAAACATTGAAACTCAGAAGCATTTTCAAATGCTAACTCTATTGTATTATCAAGTCCATTTGTCTCTATATAGGTCCAAAAAATGCAACCAATCCTTTCCAAAATATAAATTAGCTGGATTAAAAATAGACTATAGGTGTATTAAATTTTACAAAAGGATATGTTGGAGCAAAAGAGCTAGATGAAGTTGAGACTCTTCTTTCAGAAATGGTGAAAATGTGAACATAGCATTGTCATTAGTGGTTGGTGGGTATGTGCAGGATCATCATGGAAAACAACAAGCCCTTAAGTGGCAAAAAATTTAGAAAAATCAAAGTTAGTCAACTTGACATAAAAATTTGAATAAGTTATCTATATTATTTCAAAAATATGTAAGAATAGAATACATAGAAAATTGAATGTAGTTTCTAAACTATTAGGTTTATTTTAAAAGAAAAAATATATTTGGTGAAATTTGAAATTTCAATGTAGTACTACTTAAATTTCATAACAATAAGAAGTAGGTGTCTCATTCGATTCTAACCACAATAAAATGATAATATTTTTTATAATATTTTAGACATAAGCAGAGGACTCCATGTCCAGATGTGATGCATATATTTATAATTTTTTTTTCCAAGTAAATAATTAATTATGATTTTTTTATTACAACTTTATAAATATAAAATTCTATGTCTCGATCACCCTAACTTGGTTGGTCAAAACTTTATGAAATTAAAATTTTCTTTTTAATCCTATAGTGTATGTGAAGCATAGAATGTGATGCAGATTTTGGATTCCAAAATATGATACCATTTGAAAGTTATAGATGTTTTTCAATCACCCTATCAATTAGACTTTAGTCATAATTTAAATAGAAATGAAGTAACAATTATTTAATAAATTCAAAGTAAAGCTAATCTATATTGCGGAAAGCTGAACTTCCTTTAAAACCCTTTCATTTACAAATTTTGAGTAAAAATTCATCAACCATACATACCCTGCTAAATACCCATCATATTGCCACTTTTGGCCCATCATGATCCCGCACATACCTCGGTCTAAAAGCCCAAATGGATGATGCAAGATAGGTAGACAACAATGAACCAAGATTTTATTTATAGGGTGTGTTATGACTTTGCTCAATTAGGGTTTTCACCCAAAAGAGAGAGATAGACCCCAAAACTAGATGGTTCACTCAAACTAATGCAACTAAGAAGGAAAAGGAGTTCAAATACAATGACCTATATACAATAAACTAATAAAATGGATTGATTATTTATGAAAACTTAAGAAATATGAAGTCTTTGAAAACATAGTGTGATATGCAAAACTGAACTAGAAACATAAAAAAAAATAAAGCAAAACCTAATGAGACTAAATGGAGTGCACCTAGAGGTAGAATGTTAATGTTGGAAGGTCCTGGACTACCTCAAAAATTATAGTTGATGAGCATTGGGACTCATTCACCATAGATGATGAATTAGTTTTGTTTCTGGTAAATTTTGTTCGAAAAGGTTTTAGGATGTTAGGAATTGAAAACCTCATAAATCACTTTCTCTAACCTAGAAATGGGACTGATTCTCCATAGATGGCGAATTAGTCCACCTACAAAAATCTACAAATTCTAAAGTCAACTCTATGGGTTCAAATCTATAATTTTCTTCTTGTCGGGTTGACGGATTCAAATATGTAGAAAATGGGTTTAATGATGTCTCCAAGCTTGAATTAGGCCTTTCTTGACTTGAATAGCTTTGATTACTTTTTGACCACTTTTCAACTCTTATCTCTTTTACAAATCTACCTATAAGACCTGCAAACACACATGTAAAGAGGGGGGAAATGGTTAAGGGTTAGAGTATAGGGGTTTGACTTAGTCAAACCCTAATTTGGTAATCAAACCCTTGATAATGAAATGAAAAAAGAAAGGAATGATGAAAAAATATCATGCAAGTGTCATGAACTCACCAAACCCTTGTTTTTGAAGTCTAAAGATATGTCAATGGCTGCTCCAAGATGCTTGATAATTGCTTGATTGAATGATGAAAAATGCTTGAATGCTATGATGAATTCAATCCATAAATGAATACTTAAATGAATGGATATAAAATCATGTATTTATATACACTTATGCAATAATTTCTCAAAAATACATCACAGTCTACCTTAGGTCTTAATGAATAAAAACCCAAAAGAAATTTGAAATTATTTTGAATTTTGTGCCAAGACAGACTCATTCGCCACCCATGAAGTGAATTGGTCCCACTCAAGGCATACAAGTAGGTGTTGGGGATTAAGTTGCATTTAATGATATTTTTGGGGTTTATATTCAAAAATACACTTAATTATGACCTGTAAGTGCATAAAGGGGCTAAATAAAGCATAAGAAAGGTATACTTAGTGATGAAAAGTCTAGAAAAGCATGAAAGTTTGTTACAATACTTTACAAAACTTTAAAATAAAACTTGGTAATGGATAAAAAGGGAATATTTAGATGAATTATGATAAGAATATTTTGAAAAAGTGTAGAAATGTGTTACAACACTTCCCAACACCTTTACAAGACATCATAAAGTCTTAATAATTTAAATATTCAAGACCTAATGTGAATGTATAAGCTACATTACAACATTAAATCTAAACAAAATAGGCCAAGAATAATAGGAAAAAGACCCAAATTACTATGAAAATGTCTAAAGATCCATTTTTCTATGGTACATTTAGCCCCCACTTTAGTGAGAGGATGAACTTGCTTCAAACTCACACTAAAGTAGCCATGCATATCAAGAAGGATCCAAATGTACTTATTTTAGCAAGATGAGATAACAATGATCAAGAGGCATGATAAATCCCTTTGAGATGAAGATCCCATGGAAAACTAAACATAGGAACAAAGGAATAGACATATGAAAGAGAAAAAGGAAAAGTCATATCAAGCTTTGATTATTTGTCCAGCTAGTTGTAGATCAGTTCTAGGTTGTTTGTCCCAAAAAGAAAATGCATGCTCACTCTAGGGAAATAGAAATCATGGCCATCCACCAGTTGAGAAGACCCAAAAGGTTAGAAACATACACTCACAATTGGTATGCACTCACAAACATGCACGTGGCTATGGGGAAAGTTGTACCTCGTATCGATTTCAACCATATCAAAGTTATACTTCCTAATAACTTTACTAAGGCACCATAAAGGAAAATGTCAGTTTGTGCTTCATGAGACAAGAAAATCTTTGTATGCTTATAACTCATGAACAAGCAGGATGGTACCATAGGCATGCAAGTTATGTTGTGCAAGGTGGCCATATAAATATAGAATATAAAAATGCAAAAATGTAAAATGCAAAATATGTTCAAAGGAGTTCTTTTTAGTTCATGTGGGGTATATCACTTAGAGAACATTGTTTCTAATGTCTCCAAGAGAGGACCAATCAAAGAATAGAATATTCACAACTTAGGGATGTAGTGCATCGTATCAGGCCAATAAGAGGAATGTAATATGCTAAGATAGATCACCCTTGTGAAGGACATCACACCTAATGTCACCCAAAAAGTGACAAAGAAATCATATGAAGTAACAAGGCTACACTAAGAACCGTGAAAGGAAAAATGTAAAATGATAATGCCAATGTATGCCCTCACATTAAAGAAATTGCTAAACACTATTCTATGAGCAATTACTTTAAAGTAGTGAAGGTAAAATGCAAAAGGAAACAAGACATGAGAGCCAACTTGAAAAGCCTCTATGCCAAGTCATATGTTTTCAAGTAAGGCTGCATCATACTAGAGAAACAAAAAAAATAAAGGAGAGAGGGTTGCCCCCAAGAAGAAAAATGCCAAAAACATAATGGATATATGGATTTGGGGTTAGTATGGTTGTTGCTGCAATATTTTATTAAAGAGATTGAACCGCCATCATTCCCCGAATACATAAAACTAGAAGAATGACACAAATAGAGAAAAAAGAAAAGAAAAAGAACCATTTGGGTCAACATGGAAGAGACATAGGGCATCTTAACACTTTGTGTCATCCCCAAAAGGAAAACAAAAACAAAAGCAAAAGAAAATCAAAATGAAAAAGAAATACTTTTGGGTCAACATGAGGAAGACATTTTAGTCTCGATGCCTTGCATCATCCCTAAAAGGAAAACACAAGAAAAGAAAAAGAAAAAGGAAAAGGGACCTTTTGGGTCAACATGGAAGACACATAGCGTGTCTCAATGATTTGTGTCATCCCCAAGAGGAAAACATAAAAAAAAAACAAAAAGAGAAAGTGATGGTATGAAATATAGAAGAATGAAGGTACAAATAGAAAAATTTGCACAAATATAGAGAGAACATTAAACACACATTATGAGGGATCACATTACGCACATGCAATCACACCAAAGAAAATAAAAAGAAAAAGGAAAATGAAAGAGGCTATTAATGCAAATGTAAGTCACGCATCAAACAAGTCATCCACCTCCCAATCTCAATTAGTATAAACAGAAGGTAAACAACATGGCTAAGGTACAAAGACACATATATTACTAGGACAGGTTGGCAACTACTTGCCCCTGTTGAGTACAAGGAAAGAATGAGGTGAGATAGGTGATGTGAAAGGACATGCAATAGTGATAATGGAAGATTCTATGACTATTGCATGTAAAGGAATGGGAAGGTTGGACTATTGAAGTATGGGATAGTAGTTGGTATCTGTGAAGTGATACTTGCTCAGTATGTCCTTCAATGTTCATCATTCATCATTGTGATGTCCAAGAACATTAAGGTATTTACAATATGCTACATTGGAATCTTTAGGATGGATGATCAACCTATTTGAAGGTGGTAATAATATAAGACCTCTATTTAAAAGCATTTACAGTTTCCTTTCACATTCAAGTGGTGGATGGAGATGAAACTTTAGTTTTTTCAGCTTGTAAGGTTTTTTTTGTTTACTAGATTCACCATTTTCATGAATGGAAGGAGGTGGACCCATGGGGATCTATATAGCTACCGTATTGTTATTAGTCAAAGGTTTCTCATGAGGAAGAAGAATGTTCAAATCAGGGGGAGCTTGATAGCCTAACCCTTGTGTGTTTTCATTAGTTTTTAATTGTTCAAAAAGCTAATGTATTGCATGTTCAATTGTTTTGTCACATCCTTGCTTTTTCAAAATAGTAAATCCTTTTCCATAGGTTTCTTCAAGGTTTATAGGAGTACTAGTGACTTTTTTATTGTAGAATGGTTGAGGAATTTTTTGTGTAGAAGAAAGAGGTCCACCAAAGGGTGTAATCTTAGGTCCTTCGTTGGTTTCAGGATGGAAGTATCCAAACATATCAGGAGGGGATACTGTAGGAAGGTATTGTGACTTCATGTATGGATAAAAGGTTGCATTTTCTTCAAGGTTTTCAAGGAATTCATTTAATAAATTATTCATGCTAGCATCATCTTCTCCAATTATTTCAACATCATGAGGAGTTGAAGGAGCATGAGGAAGCTCAAGGTCATTAGGGTCATAGCCAAAGCCATCATTTGACATGTCAACTAATGATTTCAAATACATCCAAAACTTATTAAAGAAAAAGGTCATGATGAAAATGAATGAATTTAAACAAATGTAAGAAATTGAATAGAATAGTGAAACTAAAAATAGTGACAGTGGATGCGCTTATTTAAAACAAAAATGCAAGTCAACTCTATGGATTCAAATTCCTATACTCTTGTCTACTTGTTGGGTTGACTGATTCAAATCTATAGAAAAAATGGGTTGATCGATGTTCCAAGCTTGAATTAGTCTTTGTTGACTTGAATAGCTTTGATTAATTGTTGGCCACTTTTCAAAACCTATCTCTTTAACAAATCTACCTAAAAGACCTACAAACACATTACATGCAAAGAGGTGAAATATGGTTAAGGGTTATATGTGGGTTTGACTTGGTCAAACCCTGATTTGGTAATCAAACCTTGATAATGAAATGAAAAGAAGAAAGGAATTACTTTAAATAAAATAACATACAAGCATCATGAACTCACCAAACCCGTGTTTTTGAAGTCTAAAGATATGTCAACAACTACTACAAGATGCTTGATAATTGCATGATTGAATGATGAAAAATGCTTGAATGCTATGATGAATTGAATGCATGAATGAATACTTGAATGAATAGATGAATGGGCATTAAAATAGATATAAAATCATGTATTTATACACACTTATGCCCTGATTTCCAAAAAATACATCACAGACCACTCTTAGGTCTTAATGAATAAAAACCTAAAAGAAATTTGAAACTATTTTTAATTTTGTGCCAAGAGGGACTCATTCGCCACCCCTAGCGAATGAGTCCCACTCGAGGCATGCAAGTGGGTGTCAAGGATTAATGATATTTTTTAGGTTTATATGTAGAGGTACACTTAATTGAGACCTATAAGTGCATAGAAGGGCCAAGTAAAGCATAATAAAGGTGTAATTAGTGATGACAAGTCTAGAAAAGCATGCAATTTTGTTACAATACTTTACAACACTTTAAAATAGGACTTGGTAATTGATAAAAAGGGAATATTTTGATGAATTATAATAAGAAGAGTCTAGAAAAGTGTAGAAATGTGTTACAACACTTCACAACACCTTTACAAGACATCATAAAGTCTTAAGAATTTAAATATTCAAAACCTAATGTGAATGTATAAGCTACATTACAACATTAAATCTAAGCAAAATAGGCCAAGCATCATAGGAAAAAGACCCAAATGACTGTGAAAATGTCCAAAGATCCATTTTTCTACGGTACAAACAAAATGCTTGAATTACTATGGGATAAAGTCACATCATTATTTAATCTTGCTAGTTTGTTTGAACAACTACATGATACTAAAAGGGAAAATATTGCTCTTATTTCTTATTTATGTGGATGCATATTAGAGTCACCAAAAAAGTAACCCTTCAACTTTTTTTGAATTGTTTAGGCCCTCCTTGTGATTTTTGCTTAATTTTGCCTTGATTTAGTGTTGCAATGTGATTGGCACATTCACATTAGGTCTAGGGCCTTGTCAACTAAAAGGATTTAAATGGTACCATACTTAAGTGTTGTAACACACTTTCTCACTTTTCTAAGGTCTTGTTAATGTATTTCACCTAAATAACCTCTTTTTATCATTTACCAAGCCTTATTTCAAAGTGTTGTAAAGTGGTGTTTAACACACTTTCACACTTTTCTAGGCTTGTCATTATAATTGGGCTTCATTTACGTCTTCAATTGGCCCCATTTTGCATCCATAGGACTTATTTATGTGTATTTTTAAGAATAATCCTTGACATTTATATCATTTAAAACATCAAAATCTTGAAACCCACCTCAAATTCCTAAGGTGGGACTTATTCACCATTCTGTGAATGAGTCCCCTTAAGCGGGACCCATTCACCAAGGTGGTGAATGAGTCCCCTTTGACTCAAAATTCAAATTTAATTTAAATTTCTAGCAAGATTTTATTATGCAAGATCTTAGGTTGGCCTATAGTGTTGTAATTTCAAGAATTATTGCATAATTGAGTACAAATACAAGGTTCTTTCACTTATTTTATCCTAGCAAGCAATCAAGTAACCTAGCATTCAAGTATTCATTATTCACAAGAGCTTTCAAGGCATTTCAAAGGTAGATTATCAAGCATTCAAGAGCATTCAAGAGCATCAATCATCATGTCAAAGATTGTTTGCATCATGTTGTTTTAGAGCTTACAATTATGGTGTAGGATTTTGTGATTCAAGCAAGTACTACTTTCAAGATATATCAACATCAAGCTAGATTCCAAGTCTACATCCATTGGAACCATTACTTGCATGATTGTATCACCTTATTTCTAGGGTTTGGTGAGTTACAACATTATCTAGCCATAGCGTCCTTTTATCCATCCATGAACCAACCATACCCTCCTACCATACCACCTCTTGAGATGTTTGGTTACTTACACCCTAAAACAAAAGTTGAACCTAAGTTCCCTACAACAGGTGGATCTAGTTCCTATAGAAAAGAAAACACTCAACCATTTTATGATAACAAAGTAACAAACATTCCCATCAATCTTGAAGAAACATATGGAACAAGCTTCACAATCTTGATCAAGGATGTCATACAACAAGTGAGCATGAAATTCATCAACTCTTTGAGAAAATACCAACTAATGAAAAAAAAAGAGATTAGGTTATCAAGATTCCCCTCATAATAGAAGGCCTCCTAGAGAATATCTCAGGCTTCAAGATGATGGCAAGGTGATATTTGATTCCCCCCTAATTTGAATTTCCTTCTTCCTAAAGAACAAAAAATGACTAATAACAATGATAAGGATGTAAGGATCACCTTAGATCCTCTCCCTCCCTTTTCCACTAAAGAAAAGGGTGAATCTAGCAAATGCAAGAGACCTTACAAGTTAGAAAAACTAAAGTCTCCTTGTCCACCACCTGAAAGTGAAAGGAAAACATAATTGCTTCTAAACAATAAACTAATAAAATTACCACCGATTAATAGACTTATGCGATATCCTAAAGATGAAAAATTCCCATATTGTGCATATCATCAGGTCCTCAGATAGAGTACCGATGAGTTTTGTGCATTCTAGTTAATATTAAAAAAAAAATCACTTTGATGGCAATGATTGCCATCATGTGATTACATAGCTTAACATTGTTTCACCTCTTGTCATTTAATAGTTTTAGAACATTCTCTTCTCACTATTGAATGTCATTTCCCACCACTTTCCTTAGCTCATTATTGTCTCACACTCAATGGGGGCAATAAATTGATAGCCTTGTCCTAGTAATCCATTTGTCATATTCCCTTAGCTACATTGTTCACCTTTTGCTTATACAAACTAAGATTGGGAGGTAGATGAATTTCTCATTAGTTCACTCACATTTTCCTTACTAATTTTTTCTTTATTTTATTTTCTTTTTCTTTTGTCTGATTGCATGTGCATGATTTGATCCCCCATGATGTTCCATTTGATGTTCTCTCTCTTCATGAAATTTCTCTATTTGTACCTTCATTCTTCTCTATGGTGTAAATCTTTTCCAATTTCATTTTATCTTTTACTTTTTCTCAAGCATTTTTTATTTTGGGTATGATGCAAGACGTCGAGATACCCTATGTCTCTTCCATATTGACCCAAAAGGATTTCTTTTTCCTTTCCATTTTCTCTTTTCGCTTTTGTCTTGTGTTTTCCTTTTGGGGATGAAGCAAGGTGTTGAATCATTCATGTCTCTTCCATGTTGACCCAAAAAAAAATTATTTGTTTTCACTCTCTTTGTGTCATTCTTCTAGTTCTATGTGTATTTTGGGAATGATAATAGTTTTGAGCTCCCTAAAAAAATTGCAGCAATGAACATACTAACCCCAAATCCATAGATCCCTTATGTGTTTGTTGTTTTAATTTTGGGGGAAACCCCTCTCTTTTATTTTACTCTTGCATGTCATAGCTTCACTCAGAAACATATGAATTGGCTTAGGGCTTTCCAAGTTGGCTCTCATGTCTTCTTTCTTGTTTGCAGTTTTCATTTGCTACTTTAAAGTAATTTCTCACAGTATGGTATTTAGAAATTTCTCTAAAGTGGGGGCATACGTTGGCATTATTCCTTTGCACTTTTCTTTTGCATTGTTCTTAGTGTAGCCTTCTTACCTAATACAATATGTTTTTCACTTTGTGGATGACATTGGGTGTGATGTCCTTCATGAGCATGATCTATCTTAGCATATTACATTCCTCTTGGTGGCTTGATGAGACACATGGCATCCCATAAGTTGTGAATTTTATATTCTTTGATTGGTCCTCTATTGGAGAAATTAGGCACAATGTTCCCTAGGTTAAAGACCTCGCATGAACTAAGAAGGACTCCTTTTAACATTCTTTGAATGTTGTATTTTCTCATTTGTTGTTATATGGCCACCTTGCATAACATAGCTTGCATTCATGTAGAGCCATCTTTTTTGTTCATGAGCTCCAAGCATACGAAGTTTTTATTGTCTCATGAAGCTCAAAAATCATTTTTGTGTGGAACCTTATTAAAGTTATGAATAGGTATAAATTTGGTATGGCTGAGTGGGAAGCCCAATCTAAGGCATGAATTTCCCCATAGCCACTTGTGTTTATGAGTGCATACTAGCCACGAGTGTATTTTTTTTTCAATTTTTAGGCCTTCTCACCCGATAGAAATCCATGACTTCCATCACCTCAAAGTGAGTATGGATTTCTAAACAAATAGCCTAGATCTCATCCACATCATGTTGGACAAGTGATCAAAGCCTGATCCAATTAGTTTTGTTTTTACCTTTTCTCTTCTTCATCTTTGGCATTGTATGCTTGTGCCTTGTTTCTATTCTTGATATCATTTTCATGCTTGTGCCTTTGTGCTTATGTTGGTTTCCCATCTTCATCTTGGGAGCTCGATCACCCCTCTTGATTTTTGTTGTCTCATCTTATTGGCATTACTTCATTTGAACCCCTCTTAATGTGCATTGGTCTACTTTAGTGTGAGTTTGAAGCAAGATCATCCTCTCACTAAAGTAGGGGCTAGATAGAGTCACCGAAAAGGTAACCCTTCTACATTTTCTAGCTTGTTTGGGCCCTCCTTGTGATTTTGGCTTAATGTTGCCTTGATTTAGTGTTGCAATGTGATTGGCACATTCACATTAGGTCGTAGGCCTTGTGAGCTAAAAGGATTAAAATGGTACCTTACTTAAGTTTTTGTGAAGTATTGTAACACACTTTCACACTTTTCTAAGGTCTTGTTAATGTATTTCACCTAAATAACCTCTTTTTATCATTTGACAAGCCTTATTTCAAAGTGTTGTAACACACTTTCACACTTTTTTGGGTTTGTCATTAATAATTGGGCTTCATTATGCCTTAATTGGACCCATTTTACATCCAAAGGCCTTATTTATGTGTATTTTTGAGAATAATCTCGATAAATATCATTTAAACATCCAAATCCGAAAACCCATCTCAAATTCCTAAGGTGAGACTCATTCACCATTTTAGGTAGATGAGTCCCCTTAGGTGGAACCCATTCCCCTAGGGTGGAGAATGAGTCCCCTTTGACTAAAAATTCAAATTTAATTTAAATTTTTGGTGGGATTTTATTCTCCAAGATCATAGGTCATCCTATAGTGTTGTAATTTTTGGAATTATTGCATAATTGAGTATAAATACAAGGTTCTTTTACTCATTTGAGATCCTAGGAAGCAATCAAGTGACCTACCATTAAAGTATTCATATCAAGAGTTCACAATAATATTTGAGCATTCACAAGAGATTTCAAGGCATTTCAATGGAAGATTATCAAGTATTCAAGAGCATCAATCATCATGTCAAAGATTGTTTGCATCATATTGTTTTAGAGCTAACAATTGTAGTGTAGGATTTTGTGATTCAAGCAAGCATTGAATTCAATATCTATCAATATCAAGCTATATTCTAAGTCTACATCCATTGGATTCATTACTTACATGTTTGCAAAACCTTATTGCTAGTGTTTGGTGAGTTGCAAAATTATCGTTTGTTCATTCATAATTCTCTATTCTATTCAAAGGGTTTAATTAACAACAAGTGGTTTGACCAAGGAAAACCTCTATCCACTAACCCCACAACATTTTTCCCTCCTCTTGTATGTGATTTGCAAGGCTAGGTTGCAGATTTATCAAGAAGCAAAGTTGGAGAAATGTTGTCAAGTTGCCAAAGTTTTCATAGAGCCTAAGAGAAGCTTGGAGAAGACCTACAAGTGGAAAATTGTATATTCAAACCCAAAAATCAATCAAGTAGAGTGAAGAAGACCAAGAGACACAAATTCTAGTTCTGAACTCTTGAAGAAAGCAAAGGTGGACTAATTCACCACTATTAGTGAATGAGACCCACTGTACAGGCCTAATAGAGATTTTTCCAGATCTAGATACTCTTTTGGCTAAAACTGATTCTAACACATTTTTCTTGAAATTGGACTAATTCACCCAGCTAGGTGTATGAGTCCTAGACAACATTAACATTAGATTTTTTAGGATTCTAGACCTCCATTTTTCCTTCTTTAGTTTCTTAGGTGCACAATTCCATTTTCATAGTTTTGTGAAGTGGGAATAACCCTAAAGCATAATCAAAACCCCACACACATGTATGATTATTCCATTTTAAGAGGTTCCACATATATACTAGCATCCTAGGTTCAATTGGGATGAACTTAAGGTGGATAAGAAACATAAAAAATGCCTTATGTATCTTTGGAAGCATGGAATTGAAAAAAAAGGATTTTTTATAGCAAATGAAACAATTAAGCTACACAAAGTGAATCAGATATTAAGAATTCTTTTGTTCGCATACCACCTAGAGCTTGAAATTACTCTGTTAATTTTTGCAATGAGGAGATGGGTCGAAAGGGTGAGGTAGCATGGCTTGAGAAGGCTCAAAAATTCTATTGTAAATTCTTAGCATAGAAACATGGAGTATTTATGTTGCATTGGTAGCCATCGAGCCAGCTAGAGGGGCCGCATATGATAGTGCAAAGAAATTTTTTATGCAATTATAAGAAACTATTGTAGCAAGAAGATTTGTTCAATTCCATCATGTGTACAAAAAATTGGGTGTGTGTCTTCCTTGCATGGAACATTTTGAGATTGTAGTGAAAATGTCTCAAAATTGTTTGAGGAAATTTTTCTTTGGCATCAACACCCAAATTTCATTAGATGCAGCTCGAACACATACTTTGAAGTATAGAAACTGCAGTATTGCTTGAGCATTAAGAATATTGATAAGTCCAATATACTGAGCATTGGTTGGATCCACAAAAGGATATAAATTCATAAAAAACCCTAACCTAGGAATTGGACATTCCAACAAGCGACTAACATCTTCTTATGGTCATTCATTTACTTTTTCAGACCAGGGAACGTATACTTGAAATTGAGTGGCACTGTATGTGCCCTAAGAACCAGTTTCGGTCATGATTTTACCAAAAATAAATGTTTGAAAGGAGTTCTACATATGATGCAAGAATATAATGTAGAGTATTCATAACTTAAGCAAAACATAAATCATGTCAACTACTACTATAGGACAAACTATGAACTAGCCTTATGCTGCAGGAACAAGCACAGGGATGGATTCCTGATGCTGTAGGAACAATATAAGACTGAGTTTGCGCTAAAACTTTTAAAAATGAAATCTAACTTATAATTAATAGGAAATAAACAACTAACTATAGATACTTACTAAGTGGGCCCCCTTAGTAAGCATCAACTAGTTTATGCAAATATTGAACTCAAAACTTCATCAGCTTTTATTCATAAACTAGGAATTACATACACTAATTGTTCTGCCTGTAAGAAAAACTAACAAAACACTATTCTTATTAAAATACTAACTCTTACACACATATTTTTTGTTCACTTGTGTAGGAGGAACACTTATTTATATTTGAAAAATAACTAACTACCTAACTCTAACAGAGAAATACATGGACATGAATACTTCTAGAAATTGAGGAACATATTTCTCATGAAGGCATAATTGTTCAACACGACTTGGAGAGAATTTAACATTCCACTCTTCTTAGATTAATGATCATTTAGATTTCTTCCCAATGACCCGGTCAGAGAGTCTTCATTGGAACAACTTCCTCGACACCATGCTGGAAATGGAATTTACTGCAGGGTCGAGATCCGCTGCACTTCACTTGTCTGTGCTTCCTTCAACAACCTGCGATGCACAAGGCAACAAAAGTGAAAAGAAAGCATGCATGGCCAACAACACGATACATTCATTAATCACACATTAAATCTATTTCATTATTCAAAAACCACATGCATTATATCAGTCATTCAGGAGGTCAAATGGGGTAATTAATATAGACACATGGATATTAAGCTACAGGAATATAGGATTGTGTAGCTACAGGATTCTACCCGATTTTAAATTAAAAGTCTTTAATCAAAGAGTTAAAACAACCATCAACAATAAGAGTAAGGGTATTAAAAATACATTATAACATTCATATTATGAGCATATTTCAAGCTCATCAAGCGCCTTCAAATTTCATATTAAACTTTGATGATTGGCATTGCTCCTAGGTTTTTTCAAGCAATTGGAAAGATTGATGGTTACACTCTATGATTTGACCGATTGTCAGTTATGGCGAAGCCTGCATGCTCACAGTTTTGTTGAGATGAAGCTAGGGTGCATATTGATTACTGTAAAAAATTGCATGATTCTGCGAGGGTTCATGGTGAAGTAAAGGAACATGAGGAGAAACTAAGTGTTGAATTTTCTGCTAATTCCTATCGAGCGTCGCTATTTTATTTTCTCGTTTCCACATTGTATTAGTGATTAGGTGAAGTTTATTTGTTTCCATCCTAGATCGCTAATAGATGGAACCTCTTCCACATTGTATTAGCGTTTGGAAATGTTTGATAAAGTTTTTGTGGAGCAACAAAGGGACCCATGGTTGGTGTCCATGATTAATGTCAAATATTATTATATAAGGTATTTGACAATGGAAATAATCAAATGTGAAAAATTCATAGTAATAAATCCTTTTCTAGCCCGATAGAAATAATTAAGGCCTTCATATTAAAATAAAACTTTTAATTATTTGGCATTGTGATAAAATATAGGAGGGATGGGTAAATGGCATTTCATAACCTAGTGAAAAATAAATGAAACCCTCCACAAATAAAACACTTTGAGCTACTGACGGAGATGGGTAAAATATTTCATGATATAACAAAAAATTATTCAATTACATGGGATGATGAGTAGTAAGGGCTTTTCACAATAAATTTAGATTTTTTGTTACAGTGTGGGTAGAGTAAATAATGATTAAAGGGCCTTCTCGATAAAAATGATTTTTTTGTTGCTAGGTAATGGAGGAAGGAATGAAGTTTTCTCACAAGGTAAGAGTAATTTTCAATTTTTTTTTTTAATTTTTTAAAGGTGCAATGCACCCATATTATTAGGGGTAAATGCTTTTGACCAGAGCTATGAACCAAGTACAAGAAACTACCAAACCCATGAGTTAATTGGCCTAGCGAAGGTACAAGACCTGTGAGCAATTTTTCCCAGTGAAGGTTTGAATCCTAATGGTCATCACTACAACCAAGTGACTTGACCACCAAACCATGCCCATATTGGCAAGAGTAATTTTTAATTGTTCGGTAAAGAAAAATTGCAATTATTTACCAAATGGGTATATACTTAGAAGTGATTTTTTTCACTCAAAAGTGAAAAATGGGTAGATGAGTGGGTTTTTACACCCAACATTCGTTATGCACAGGAATACAAAAGAAGACAAAAATTTTAGTTGCAGATGAAAGGGAAAAAGTGGATGCATGAGGAGTGAAGAGAAAAAATTTCTAGTTTCTTGTTGCAAATCAGATGGAGGTGATGATGCCAAGTGTCTTCCATAGATAATTTTAGGGATTATTCTTCTTTATATTCTTTATTCTTCTCATTTGTAAAGGGTTCTAAAATTTTGAATTAGGTAAGTAATGTAGAATAGTGTTGGGTCTGAGTCGTAAATAGAGTATGTAAATTATAATAGCTTGATTTTATAAGAAAGTATTAACCAATTTGTGCAACAAAAAATTATTGTTCATGAAATTTTCTCTAGACTTGTATGATTTTAATTATATGAATTAAATATATCAAGGATGTTTGAATTTTTCATCACAACTTTCTTGTGATTGTGTTGTTTGGCCATGGTTCTCTTTCAACTAAAGATTTAAATTACTTTGTTCAAATAACTATAATTTAGAGTGCACAAGTGAGATTGGTAAGTAGAACTTTATGACAATATGAGTTGATTTGTTAATGTAAGCAATTAATATATTGCATATCCATTGGTTGAACTAGTTTATTGATAGGATCTTTATTGCAGTTTTATATTTGACTCTATGGCCCATGATTAGGCACCAATCCATCACAAAGCCTAAGAAATTTTTGGAAACAATTCAAATCATATTAAATCTCTATTGATTTTATGTTTAACTTATCTTAGTTCCCTGTATCTTCATGGTATTTGAAAGAGTATAGAGGATAAATTTGAGAGAATTTTATTTATTAACCCTCTATGTGTTTGAGATGAAGATATCTAAGTTATTTCTTCTCATCAATGTTCAATGCAAATGGGATTATGCTTGAATATGGTAGAATATGAAGTACCCATTACTCATATATCTAAGAATTATCCTTTTTCATAGGTTTTTATTTTGTTGCTTGGCATAAGTCTATAATATATTGAGGCCTACAATTAGGAACACTCTCCTGATTCATGTGGAGCTCAAAGTGCAAAATGTTTTCATAGCCTTATTCATTGGCTTTTCCTATCTTCAAGCTATTGATAGTGCAGATTCCTTGTCCTAAATCTTTAATCCCTAGGTTTAGGAATTGTGTATCTTCTTAGGATTAAAGGTTGCAAGAAAAATAACCAATAGATTGGTGACTCTATTGGGGAAAATCAGAGATGTATCCATTTTGAAGGAGTCAAAAATTTTGGTGAATTTGAGTTCTCCTAGTTTAGATTTTGAATTTTTCAAACCTAGAAGTGATTTTGTCGTAACATATTTAAAATAATTAATGTGTGACTCTATTGTTGGAGAAGACACAAAATGAAATTAATTTTTGAAAGAGCTTCATATTGCTTGAAGTTCAATTCTCTATAAAGAGAAGTGGCAACTCTATCAAAAGAACCTAATGAAGATGTGAATAAAGTTTTAGATCTACAAAGATTCCCATTTAGGAAGAAGAAATTGTAGTAGCTACAACATATCCAGATATTTTCCATATTTTGTTTTTCAAGAAGCATAAATTTGTATATGAAAACCTTATATGAAAGTCTTAAAAAATTTGGTTTCATATCGAGTGAAACTAACCACCAAGGAAGGGAAAAGTAGTGATTATTCTACATACTTCAAAGTTATAATTTGCAGTTTCTTTTATGAAGTGAAGTATGTAATATTTTTGAAGAAACTTGAGCATTTAGAAGATCTTAAGCAAGTTGAGATAGAAATTTGCATTGTAAAAGCTTAAGATCATGTTGTAAAAGAATTTTAAGTTTCCCTTTGTAACTACAAAGTTAATATGAAAAGGCTTGTAAGGGTGTAAGAAAGTGTATCATCAACCTATGCATCCCTCTATGGAACCAAATGTAACAATGCATAGTATGTAGCCCATGTCATGTCATCAAAGAAATTTCAGCATTGAAAGGTACAGAGCCATAAATTTTGATGACATTTGTGGTTTCCCAAAAGTCATACCATCTAATATTAGAGATAAAATACCAAAATTCAATGGTGAGAAGTCTGAATCAGCTAATAAGCATTTGCAAGAATTCAGCAATTTAATGGATGACTATGAGGTAGATCATGAGGATGTAATCATGAGGTTATTTGTTTAGTCTCCAAAGGGAGATGCAAGAGACTGGTTCTCTTATTTTCTAACATTATCTATCTATTCTTAGGAGGAGTTCAAAGTAGTGTTCATGGAGCAATTTGGTGAAAAATTCAATTTTTGTTCTATGATCAATAAATTTATGAGCATTGGGAAAGAAGAGGACAAGCTAGTCCCAACATTTAACTTGAGATTTTCCAAAACATTGAAGGATATTCTTGAGCTTTTTAGACCCAATATTGTAATAGGTTTAGTTATTTGTTTGAGAGCTTTTGATGAGGAAATGAGCTATTTTTGAGAGATAAGGATCCTACAACCTTGCTTCAGGCCTATGATATAGCCATGAACATTGAAAACAACCAGAAATATGGAATGCACAAGGGTTATTTGTCTACAAGTGTTTGATGCCCTGAGGCACCAAATGTTGATGAAGGGTTTAAGTCAAAAATTAAAAATGAATGTCAAAGCACTTACACCCCTATTGTTTTAGCTTATACATCATTCCATAATGTTCATAACATAGAGCCGCAAACAAATTTTCAAAAAGATGCATGAATTTGTGATCCTATGGTCTCTGTTCGAGCCCTATTTTCCATAAGGAGACATGAATGAGAATCATCATATGATATCTATATAATATTTATGGATACCCTATCTGCTATTCTATAGTGTAACAAACCTAAAACTTCAATATGCATTGATATTTTTTATAAATCTTATGAACCAGGTTTGAGTGCTCTACCAAAGGAGTTGAATCCTATTAGGCTTGACCAAGTGTGTGAATACTTTTCTCTTTTTTAGAAGATTAGAGATGATCATAAAAAAATATTATTTTTTCAACCTATAATGATAATGATTCTACTACTCCATATTGGTCAAGCAATGAGATATCATGTGAAGAAGAAGAGAGTAGAGCAAAGGTTGAAAATGCAAAGCTTAGTGAAGCAAATGAAATGTTTGGTTTCAATTATTTTGAAGATTCCAGTACCTATAGTTCGATGGAAGACATAAGGCTATGTAATCAATTTGAAGAGCCTAAACATAGTTTCAGTGATGATGAGCCCCCTTGTACTAACTATGATGGCATTGAGTATGGTCATTCATCTATTGATTATGATTATCCTCATGAAGTAGAGATAGAATCCTTTTATTCAAATAATAAATATGTTGATAATGATGGGAACACATGTTTTCTTTCAAGAAGAAACAACTTGCTTCCTACGAAGAGTTTTCAGAATGTGAGTCAAATATGGTAACTATTGATGATGTGAATGAAGTTGAAAATCTATCTGTATGCTCTTACAGTGATTGTAATGATCTAGAATACAATGATGGTATGAAAGATTTATACCTTCATGCTAAGGAGGTGGAAGCTTTTATGACAAAAATGAATGTACAAAAATACCCCTTATTTGATGAGCCTACATCTTCATCGGTTAATAGAAATGATGATACTTATTGGTGCAAAGATAATCCACTCTTTGTTAAGAACTCTGATGATGCATCTAATACAAGGTTAGAATATGGCCTTGAGAAAACAAAGCAACACATTTATGAGCTCCTTGAGGGAATTTCCTATTAATGTTTCACATTTGATACATTGTAGGTAAGGTTATGTATCATGATGCCAACTACTTGAGAGAATATGAACATTTCCAGTTTCTAGTTCAGTTGGGAGGCATTTTGATGGAGCATGAGAATAAGATGAAGAGTAGGGAATTTTATTTTCAATATGAATATGTTCCATATAATGAATATAACACATATGTGTCATGTGATGGTGAAAATTTTTAGTTTATTCCTAGTTATACAATGTAGAACGACAGAGATTACATTAACAATGGTATGCTCATAAAAGTTGTAAGATGTTTGTGGCAATGTTTGTTATAAGGTAGATCTCAATGGTAATCACATATTTATGCTTCTAAGAAGAGGGATATACTTGTTGTAGTGGTATGGAAGAGGTAAATGTGGGTTGAGTGAAATTAGTTCCTTTAATGGGATGGTGTTTGATAGAGGAAAACATTGGTTCTTATTTTCATTTGGTGGCTTAGGGTTGTCAAATAAGATTTGAAAATTTGAATAAAGAACCTGTCACCCAATAGTTTTGGCACTCGGTCTGCTCTTCCAGAAGATTCTGAGATCTCACTCTATTCATTGAGGAAAAGAATTCTCCAAGAAAGAGCCACTATTGGGACTGTAAAATTTTGCAAAATTTTAAGTGCCCATGATGAAAAATTTTCTTTGCACACTCAAAAATGCACCTAAAAATCTTCCCCAATTACCTACTTTAGAGGGTCATAATTTGAAGCCCATTTTCTTACATGCCAAATCCCTTGGTGAGTGTATTCATTTGTCATACGTTAACATGTATGTTTTATTCTAGCTTCCCATGATGAGTTTTGACATGGTTTTGAAATGATAAGTTGGAGGGTTTTAGGACTATTTTGTTGTTTGCATACTCTCAGGCCTATGAAGTGGTCTCCCATTTAGACTGATATTTCACAGTTGGATGATCATCATGGAAAATGGATTGGTTCTCTACATTCCCCTCATATTCACATACTCCTTGATCTGGTTTCAGAGCAGTGGGATCAAGTTTGATATTTTTACTAGGTCAAAAGAAAATGCAGTTTGTTCTATTTTTACATCTGCATTTCCAGAATGTTTAAAGGAGGTCAATTTTGACCCTTAATATCTTGTGAAGAATTTGAATTGAAGGAAATCCATCTTGCACACATACTTAATGGACCTAAATGATTTAGTGTTTCCAGTGGAAATTTTCCAAAAGAAGATTTGGTATTTTTTCAAAGAGGTGACTTCGTGAGCCCTAATTGGTTTTTGACAGGTGCAGTTGTAGAAAGATCTGACTAAGCCAATTTGGCATTGAATATCTTACACCTTAGGATGAATTTTTCCAAGCCATTTGTTACACTAAATTTTTAGTTCAAATTTCTACATTACTATGCATTTCCATGACTTCAGGAGGTTGTTTGATGAGTTTTCCAAGGTGATTCCAGAGGCCACTTGACCTGTTTTAACTATTGTGCAAGGTACCTAAAGGTGGATTCTAATGGTTTGCCACTTCAAATTTTTCATGCTAAATACATATAGAAGTAGTTTTCAATTCAATTGAGGATGAAACTTGCTTAAAAAAAAAATAGAATAGTCAAGCCCACAAAGGTTCCCATCATGTGTTAGAGAATTGGAGGAAGCTTCTATCCAATTTGGTCAAGAGGTTGGATATGGTGAAAAATATATTCATAGTTTTGGAAGGCTTAGGGATAGCAAGACATTTCAAATATGAGAAGTGCAAAAATCCCTCATGACTTATTGAGTTAAAATTTCCAATACAACAGGAAAATCAGATCCTAATTTTCCTAATATTTGTGATTAGAAGTTTGTAAAGGATGCCAACCTTGACTCCTCTATGATTTCAATTTCTAAACATTGAATTTCAAAAGAATTTGTATATTTTGATTCTATAGTATTATCAAGTCCATTTTTCTTTGTATAGGTCTAGAGAATGCAACCAATCCTTTCCAAAATAGAAGTTAGCTAGATTAAAACGAGATCTATAGATGTATTGCATTTTTACAAAAGGATATGTTGGAGGAAAAGAGCTAGATGAAGCTAAGAGTCTTCTTTTAGAAATGGTGAAAATGGGAATATAGCACTGTCATTAGTGGCTGGTGTAGTGTTGCCAAATGGATTATGTAGTAAGTGTGTACAACAAAATTCATGAATTACCATGGGATAAAGTCACAACAATATTTAATCTTGCTAGGTTGTTTGAACAACTACATGATACTGAAAGGGAAAATCTTGTTCTTATTTCTTGTTTATGTGGATGAATATATACTTGCAGCCTAGGTTTAATTGGGATGGACTTAAACTCGATAAGAAACATATAAAATTCCTTATGTATGCTTGCCACCATGGAATTCAAAATAGAGGATTGTTTTACAACAAATGAAACAATTAAACTACACAAAGTGAAACAAATATTAAGAATTCTTGTGCTCGCATTCCACTTGGAGATTAGAATTACTCTATTGCTTTTCACAATGAGGACATGGATCTAAATGATGAGTTAGAATGGCTTGAGAAGGCTTGATAGTTGTATTGTAAAGTCTTGGCATAGAAACATGGAGTATTTATGTTGTAGGGGTAGCCATCGATCCAGCTAGAGGGGTCACATATGATAGTGCAAAGAAAATTTTTACACGATTATAAGAAACTGTTGCAACAAGCATCTTTGTTCAATGCCATCATGTGTAAGAAAATGGGGTGCATGTCTTCCTTGCATGGGACAACTTGTGATTGTAGTGAAAATGTATTAGAATTGTTTTCAAGTAAATTTTGATTTGGCATTGACACCCAAATTTCATTAGATATAGCTTGAACACATATTGTGAAGTATTGCAACTACAACAATGCTCGAGCATTAAGAACATTCATAAGAGAAGTATATTGGGTGCCTTCAAATTTCATGTTAAGCTTTGATGATTAGCATTGCTGCTAGGGTTTTTCAAATGGTTGGAAGGAATGATGGTTACACTTTGTGATTTGGCTGATTGCTAGTTATGGAAAAGCCTGCACACTCACGATTTTGTTGAGATGAACCTAGAGTGCATATTGACTAATGTAAACAATTGCATCATTTTTTCCAAGGTTCGTGGT
>VDFB02193867.1:448216882-448249996 GCA_007258455.2 Sequoia sempervirens
TGCAAGGCAAGAATGAGCTGAGATAGGTGATGGGAAAAGACATGCAATAGTGATAATGGAAGATTCTATGACTATTGCATGTGAAGGAATGGGAAGGTTGGACTATTGAAGTATGGGATAGTAGTTGGTATTAGTGAAGTGACACTTGCTCAGTATGTCCTTCAATGTTCTACATTCATCACTATGATTTCCAAGAACACGATGGTATTTACAATATGATACATTGGAATCTTTAGGATGGATGATCAACCTATTTGATGGTGGTAATAATATAAGACCTTTATTCAAAAGAATTTGTAGTTTCCTTTCACATTCAGGTGGTAGATGGAGAGGAAACTTTAGTTTTTTCAACTTGTAAGGTTGTTTGTGTTTACTAGATTCACCATTTTCATGAATAGAAGGAGGAGGAGGACCCATGGGGATCCTTATAGCCACACTATTGATATTATTCAAATGTTGCTCATGAGGAAGAAGAATGTTCAAATTAGGGGGAGCTTTCTAGCTTAACCCTTGTGTGTTTTCATTAGTTGTTACTTGTTCAAAAAGCTAATGTATTGCATGTTCAATTGTTGTGTCACATCCTTGCTTTTTCAAAATAGTAAATCCTTTGCCATAGGTTTCTTCAAGGTTTATAGGAGTACTAGTGACTTTGTTATCATAGAATGGTTGAAGAATTTTGTGTGTAGAAGAACGAAGTCCACCAAAGGGAAGAATCTTAGGTCCCTCATTGGTTTTAGGATGTAAGTATCTAAACATATCAAGAGGGGATACTATAGGAAGTCTTGTGACTTCATGGATGGATAAAAGGCTACATTTGCTTCAAGGTTGTCAAGGAATTCATTTAATAACTTATTCATGCTAGCATCAACTTCTCCAATGATATCAACATCATGAGGAGTAAAATCATGAGGAGTTGAAGGAGCATGAGGAAGCTCAAGGTCATTAGGATCACAACCAAAGGCATGGTTTGACATGTCAACTAAGGATTTCAAAGACATCCACAAATTATTAAAGAAAAATGCCATGATGAAAATGAATGAATGTAAACAAATGTAAGAAATTGAATAGAACAGTGAATCTAAAAATAGGGACAGGGATGCAGTTACAGAAAACAAAAATGCAAAAGTCAACTCTATGGATTCAAATCTATACTTGTCTACTTGTTGGGTTGACTGATTCAAATCTATAGAAAATGGGTTGATTGATGTCTCCAAGCTTGAATTAGGTCTTTGTTTACTTGAATAGCTTTGATTAATTGTTGGCCACTTTTCAAAACCTATCTCTTTAACAAATCTACCTAAAATACCTACAAACACACATGCAAAGAGGTGAAATATGGTTAAGGGTTAGAGTATATGGGTTTGACTTGGTCAAACCCTGATTTGGTAATCAAACCCTTGATAATGAAATGAAATAAGAAAGGAATGATGAACAAATAACATACAAGCATCATGAACTCACCAAACCTGTGTTGTCAAAGTCTAAAGATATGTCAACAACTACTACAAGATGCTTGATAATTGCATGATTGAATGATGAAAAATGCTTAAATGCTATGATGAATTTAATGCATGAATGAATACTTGAATGAATAGATGAATGGGCATTAAAATAGATATAAAATCATGTATTTATACACAATTATGCCCCGATTTCCAAAAAATACATCACAGGCCACTCTTAGGTCTTAATGAATAAAAACCTAAAAGAAATTTGAAATTATTTTTAATTTTGTGCCAATTCAAGTATTCATATTCACAAGAGAATTTGAGCATTCAAAAGAGCTTTCAAGGCATTTCAAGGGTAGATTATCAAGCATTAAAGGGCATTCAAGAGCATCAATCATCACATCAAAGATTGTTTGCATCATGTTGTTTTAGAGCTTACAATTATGGAGTAGGATTTTGTGATTCAAGCAAGTACTACTTTCAAGATATATCAACATCAAGCTAGATTCCAAGTCTACGTCCGTTGGAACCATTACTTGCATGATTGTATCACCTTATTTCTAGGGTTTGGTGAGTTACAACATTATCTTTTGTTCATTCATTATTTTCCATTCTATTTGAAGGGTTTAATTACCAACAAGGGGTTTGACCAAGGAAAAACCCTATCCACTAACCCCACAACACTTTGCCCCCTTCTTGTGTGTGATTTTTAGGGAAAAGTTGCAGATTTATCAAGAAGAAAATTTGGAGAAAGGTTTTCAAGTTGCTAAAGTTTTCATGAATCTTAGAAGAAGCTTGGAGAAGACCTATAGGTAGAAAATTGCATATTTAGACCCAAAAATTAGTCAAATAGAGCAAGGAAGATCGAGAAGCACATAGTAAAGTTTCAAACTCCCAAAAAAGTAAAGGTGGACTAATTCCCCACTATTGGTGAATGAGTCCCAGTGTACAAGCCTGGTAGATATTTGTGCAGATTTGGATACCCTTTTGGTTGAAACCTGTTCTTGCACAATTTACCCAAAATTAGACTGATTTTCCCAACTTGGTGTATGAGTCCTAGACAACATTAACATCAAATTTGTCAAGATTCCATACCTCCATTCCACCTTCTTTAGTTTCCTAGGTGCACATTTCTAGTTTCATAGTTTTCTTTTAATTTTTACTTGCATTCTATTCATCCTTCTAGGTCCTTTTGCATATCACACTGTGTTTTCCAACATTTTGTGTTTCCCAAGTTTACACTTGGTGGTGAACCCCTTTTTATCATATTCAGCCCCTAGGTTAACCTTATTGCCATATTTCAATCTCCTTTGCATTGAATTCTCAAGGGTTATCCTTGGTGGAACCTTTGCGAGGTGGGAATAACCCTAAAACATAATCAAAACCCCAAACACATGCACAATTATTCCACTTTAATAGGTTCCATCTTGGTGAACCTACATTTGGAACATCATAATTCTTATTTAGAGTGAATTCACATCCTAGACTTAGCTTGCATTAACATTGCATTACATTTTGCATTGTTTAATTTGTATTCTGGGGTTTCAAAATTTGCATTAGTGAAAATATCATATAGCTTGCATTATTACATTCAAGTCTTGAAAATTTCTAAAATTTTCATTTACATCTCAGCCTTGCATTAGAAAACATAAAAAGAGTAAAATTCAATTAAAAAACTATGAAAATTCTTTAAAAAATCAATACCTGGACTCATTCGCCACCTTGGGCGAATTAGTCCCTTTGCATAATTTACATTGCATTTTTTGGCATTTAAACTTCAATTTCTAAGTTCCTTTTTTTGCTACTTTTTTGTTTCTATTTGTGGGCTTTCTATTTCATTCTATTCATTTCATTTAGCTTAAATTAATTCATATTGTGCATTGTTAAAAATAAAAATTGTATTTACAACATTATTGCATAATTTAGAATCTAAAATTTGCATCATGGATATGTGCCTCAATAAACTTTGGATGTCATCAAAGTCCTTAGTGGATGTATCAATTTGTGCCTTTGGAAATGACCCTAATAAAATTGAATTCATGCATGCTTCTTCAACTCCTAATGCATGTCCTCCTCATGATGTTGACATAATTGGAGAAGATGATGACAACATGAATACATTCCTAAATGATTTTATTAATAATGTTGAGGCCATAGCGTCCTTTTATCCATCCATGAACCAACCATACCCTCCTACCATACCACCTCTTGAGATGTTTGGTTACTTACACCCTAAAACAAAAGTTGAACCTAAGTTCCCTACAACAGGTGGATCTAGTTCCTATAGAAAAGAAAACACTCAACCATTTTATGATAACAAAGTAACAAACATTCCCATCAATCTTGAAGAAACATATGGAACAAGCTTCACAATCTTGATCAAGGATGTCATACAACAAGTGAGCATGAAATTCATCAACTCTTTGAGAAAATACCAACTAATGAAAAAAAAAGAGATTAGGTTATCAAGATTCCCCTCATAATAGAAGGCCTCCTAGAGAATATCTCAGGCTTCAAGATGATGGCAAGGTGATATTTGATTCCCCCCTAATTTGAATTTCCTTCTTCCTAAAGAACAAAAAATGACTAATAACAATGATAAGGATGTAAGGATCACCTTAGATCCTCTCCCTCCCTTTTCCACTAAAGAAAAGGGTGAATCTAGCAAATGCAAGAGACCTTACAAGTTAGAAAAACTAAAGTCTCCTTGTCCACCACCTGAAAGTGAAAGGAAAACATAATTGCTTCTAAACAATAAACTAATAAAATTACCACCGATTAATAGACTTATGCGATATCCTAAAGATGAAAAATTCCCATATTGTGCATATCATCAGGTCCTCAGATAGAGTACCGATGAGTTTTGTGCATTCTAGTTAATATTAAAAAAAAAATCACTTTGATGGCAATGATTGCCATCATGTGATTACATAGCTTAACATTGTTTCACCTCTTGTCATTTAATAGTTTTAGAACATTCTCTTCTCACTATTGAATGTCATTTCCCACCACTTTCCTTAGCTCATTATTGTCTCACACTCAATGGGGGCAATAAATTGATAGCCTTGTCCTAGTAATCCATTTGTCATATTCCCTTAGCTACATTGTTCACCTTTTGCTTATACAAACTAAGATTGGGAGGTAGATGAATTTCTCATTAGTTCACTCACATTTTCCTTACTAATTTTTTCTTTATTTTATTTTCTTTTTCTTTTGTCTGATTGCATGTGCATGATTTGATCCCCCATGATGTTCCATTTGATGTTCTCTCTCTTCATGAAATTCTCTATTTGTACCTTCATTCTTCTCTATGGTGTAAATCTTTTCCAATTTCATTTTATCTTTTACTTTTTCTCAAGCATTTTTTATTTTGGGTATGATGCAAGACGTCGAGATACCCTATGTCTCTTCCATATTGACCCAAAAGGATTTCTTTTTCCTTTCCATTTTCTCTTTTCGCTTTTGTCTTGTGTTTTCCTTTTGGGGATGAAGCAAGGTGTTGAATCATTCATGTCTCTTCCATGTTGACCCAAAAAAAAATTATTTGTTTTCACTCTCTTTGTGTCATTCTTCTAGTTCTATGTGTATTTTGGGAATGATAATAGTTTTGAGCTCCTAAAAACATTTCAGCAATGAACATACTAACCCGAAATCCATAGATCCCTTATGTGTTTGTTGTTTTAATTTTGGGGGAAACCCCTCTCTTTTATTTTTCTCTTGCATGTCATAGCTTCACTTAGAAACATATGACTTGGCTTAGGCTTTCCAAGTTGGCTCTCATGTCTTCTTTCTTGTTTGCAGTTTTCATTTGCTACTTTAAAGTAATTTCTCACAGTATGGTATTTAGAAATTTCTCTAAAGTGGGGGCATACGTTGGCATTATTCCTTTGCACTTTTCTTTTGCATTGTTCTTAGTGTAGCCTTCTTACCTAATACAATATGTTTTTCACTTTGTGGATGACATTGGGTGTGATGTCCTTCATGAGCATGATCTATCTTAGCATATTACATTCCTCTTGGTGGCTTGATGAGACACATGGCATCCCATAAGTTGTGAATTTTATATTCTTTGATTGGTCCTCTATTGGAGAAATTAGGCACAATGTTCCCTAGGTTAAAGACCTCGCATGAACTAAGAAGGACTCCTTTTAACATTCTTTGAATGTTGCATTTTCTCATTTGTTGTTATATGGCCACCTTGCATAACATAGCTTGCATTCATGTAGAGCCATCTTGTTTGTTCATGAGCTCCAAGCATATGAAGTTTGTATTGTCTCACGAAGCTCAAAAATCATTTTTGTGTGGAACCTTATTAAAGTTATGAAGAGGTATAAATTTGGTATGGCTGAGTGGGAAGCCCAATCTGAGGCATGAATTTCCCCATAGCCACTTGTGAGTATGAGTGCATACTAGCCATGAGTGTATTTTTTTTTCAATTTTTAGGCCTTCTCACCCGACAGAAAGCCATGAGTTCCATCACCTCAAAGTGAGTATGGATTTCTAAACAAATAGCCTAGATCTATCCACATCATGTTGGACAAGTGATCAAAGCCTTGCTTCGATTAGTTTTGTTTTTACCTTTTCTCTTCTTCATCTTTGGCATTGTATGCTTGTGCCTTGTTTCTATTCTTGATATAATTTTCATGTTTGTTCCTTTGTGCTTATGTTGGTTGTCATGGGATCTTCATCTTGGGAGCTTGATCACTCCTCTTGATTTTTGTTGTCTCATCTTATTGGCATTACTTCATTTGAACCCCTCTTGATGTGCATCGGTCTACTTTAGTGTGAGTTTGAAGCAAGTTCATCCTCTCACTAAAGTAGGGGCTAGATAGAGTCACCAAAAAGGTAACCCTTCTACATTTTCTAGCTTATTTGGGCCCTCCTTGTGATTTTGGCTTAATGGTTCCTTGATTTAGTGTTGCAATGTGATTGGCACATTCAAATTAGGTCTTAGGCCTTGTGAGCTAAAAGGATTAAAATGGTACCTTACTTAAGTTTTTGTGAAGTATTGTAACACACTTTCACACTTTTCTAAGGTCTTGTTAATGTATTTCACCTAAATAACCTCTTTTTATCATTTGACAAGCCTTATTTCAAAGTGTTGTAACACACTTTCACACTTTTTTGGGTTTGTCATTAATAATTGGGCATCATTATGCCTTAATTGGACCCATTTTACATCCAAATGCCTTATTTATGTGTATTTTTGAGAATAATCTCAACAAATATCATTTAAACATCCAAATCCCAAAACCCATCTCAAATTGCTAAGGTGGGACTCATTCACCATTTTGGGTAGATGAGTCCCCTTAGGTGGGACCCATTCCCCTAGGGTGGAGAATGAGTCCCCTTTGACTAAAAATTCAAATTTAATTTAAATTTTTGGTGGGATTTTATTCTCCAAGATCATAGGTCAGCCTATAGTGTTGTAATTTTTGGAATTATTGCATAATTGAGTATAAATACAAGGTTCTTTCACTCATTTGAGATCATAGCAAGCAATCAAGTGACCTAGCATTCAAGTATTCATATCAAGAGTTCACAATAATATTTGAGCATTCACAAGAGATTTCAAGGCATTTCAATGGAAGATTATCAAGTATTCAAGAGCATCAATCATCATGTCAAAGATTGTTTGCATCATATTGTTTTAGAGCTAACAATTGTAGTGTAGGATTTTGTGATTCAAGCAAGCATTGAATTCAAGATCTATCAACATCAAGCTATATTCTAAGTCTACATCCATTGGAGTCATTACTTACATGTTTGCAAAACCTGATTGCTAGTGTTTGGTGAGTTGTAAAATTATCATCTGTTCATTCATAATTCTCTATTCTATTCAAAGGGTTTAATTACCAACAAGTGGTTTGACCAAGGAAAACCTCTATCCACTAACCCTGCAACATTTTTCCCTCCTCTTGTGTGTGATTTCAAAAGGCTAGGTTGCAGATTTATCAAGAAGAAAAGTTGGAGAAAGGTTGTCAAGTTGCCAAAGTTTTCATAGAGCCTAAGAGAAGCTTGGAGAAGACCTACAAGTGGAAAATTGTATATTCAAACCCAAAAATAAATCAAGCAGAGTGAAGAAGACCAAGAGACACAAATTCTAGTTCCGAACTCTTGAAGAAAGCAAAGGTGGACTGATTCACCACTATTAATGAATGAGACCCACTGTACAGGCCTGATAGAGATTTTTCTAGATCTGGATACTCTTTTGGCTAAAACTGATTCTTACACATTTTACTTGAAATTGGACTAATTCACCCAGCTTGGTGTATGAGTCCTAGACAATTAACATTAGATTTTTTAGGATTCTAGACCTCCATTTTTCCTTCTTTAGTTTCTCAGGTGCACAATTCCATTTTCATAGTTTTGTGAAGTGGGAATAACCCTAAAGCATAATCAAAACCCCACACACATGTATGATTATTCCATTTTAAGAGGTTCCACATATATACTAGCATCCTAGGTTCAATTGGGATGAACTTAAGGTGGATAAGAAACATAAAAAATGCCTTATGTATCTTTGGAAGCATGGAATTGAAAACAAAGGATTTTTTATAGCAAATGAAACAATTAAGCTACACAAAGTGAATCAGATATTAAGAATTCTTTTGTTCGCATACCACCTAGAGCTTGAAATTACTCTTCATTTTTGCAATGAGGAGATGGATCGAAAGGGTGAGGTAGCATGGCTTGAGAAGGCTCAACAATTCTATTGTAAATTCTTAGCATAGAAACATGGAGTATTTATGTTGCATTGGTAGCCATCGAGCCAGCTAGAGGGGCCGCATATGATAGTGCAAAGAAATTTTTTATGCAATTATAAGAAACTATTGTAGCAAGAAGCTTTGTTCAATGCCATCATGTGTAAAAAAATTTGGGTGTTTGTCTTCCTTGCATGGAACATTTTGAGATTGTAGTGAAAATGTCTCAAAATTGTTTGAGGAAATTTTTCTTTGGCATCAATACCCAAATTTCATTAGATGTAGCTCGAACGCATACTTTGAAGTATAGAAACTACAGTATTGCTTGTGCATTAAGAATATTGATAAGTCCAATATACTAAGCACTGGTTGGATCCAAAAAAGGATATAAAGTCATGGAAAACCCTAACCTGGGAATTGGACATTCCAACAAGCGACTAACATCTTCTTATGGTCATTCATTTACTTTGTCAGACCAGGGAACCTATACTTGAAATGGAGTGGCACTATATGTGCACTAAGAACCAGTTTCGGTCATGATTTTACCAGAAATAAATGTTTGAAAGGAGTTCTACGTATGATGCAATAATATAATGTAAAGTCTTCATAACTTAAGCAAAACATAAATCATGTCAACTACTACTATGGGACAAAGTATGAACTAGCCTTATGCTACAGAAACAAGCACAGGGATGGATTCTCGATGCTGTAGGAACAATATAAGACTGAGTTTGTGCTGAAACTTTTAAAAATGAAATCTAACTTATAATTAATAGGAAATAAACAACTTACTATAGATACTTACTAAGTGGGCCCCCTTAGCAAGCATCAACTAGTTTATGCAAATATTGAACTCAAAACTTCATCAGCTTTTATTCATAGACTAGGAATTACATACACTAATTGTTCTGCCTGTAAGTAAAACTAACAAAGCACTGTTCTTATTAAAATACTAACTCTTACACACACTTTTTTTTGTTCACTCGCGTAGGAGGAACACTTATTTATATTTGAAAAAAAACTAACTACCTAACTCTAACAAAGAAAGACATGGACATGAATACTTCCAGAAATTGAGGAACATATTTCTCATGAAGGCATAATTGTTCAACACGACTTGGAGAGAATTTAACATTCCACTCTTCCTAGATTAATGATCATTTATATTTCTTCCCAATGACCCAGTCAGAGAGTCTTCACTGGAACAACTTCCTCGACACCATGCTGGAAATGGACTTTACTGCAGGGTCGAGATCCACTGCACTTCACTCGTTCATGCTTCCTTCAACAACCTGCGATGCACAAGGCAATAGAAGTGAAAAGAAAGCATGCATGGCAAACAAAACGATACATTCATTAATCACACATTAAATCTATTTCATTATCCAAAAACCACATGCATTATATCAGTCATTCAGGAGGTCAAATTGGGTAATTAATATAGACACATGGATATTAAGCTACAGGAATATAGGATTGTGTAGTACATGATTCTACCTGATTTTAAATAAAAAATATTTAATCAAAGAGTTAAAACAACCATCAACAATAAGAGTAAGGGTATTAAAAATACATTATAACATTCATATTATGAGCATATTTCAAGCTCATCAAGCACCTTCAAATTTCATATTAAACTTTGATGATTGGCATTGCTCCTAGGTTTTTTCAAGCAGTTGGAAGGATTGATTGTTACACTCTATAATTTGACTGATTGTCAGTTATGGCGAAGCCTGCATGTTCACAATTTTGTTGAGATGAAGCTAGGGTGCATATTGATTACTGTAAAAAATTGCATGATTCTGTGAGGGTTCATGGTGAAGTAAAGGAACATGAGGAGAATCTAAGTGTTGGATTTTCCCCTAATTCCTATCGAGCGTCGCTATTTTATTTTCTCGTTTCCACATTGTATTAGTGATTAGGTGAAGTTTCTTTGTTTCCATCCTAGATCGCTAATAGATGGAACCTCTTCCACATTGTATTAACGTTTGGCAATGTTTGATAAAGTTTTTGTGGAGCGACAAAGGGACCCATGGTTGGTGTCCATGATTAATGTCAAATATTATTATATAAGGTATTTGATAGAGGAAATAATCAAATGTGAAAAATGCATAGGAATAAATCCTTTTCTAGCCCGATAGAAATAATTAAGGCCTTCATATTAAAATAAAACTTTTAATTATTTGGCATTGTGATAAAATATAGGAGGGATGGGTAAATGGAATTTCATAACCTAGTGAAAAATAAATGAAACCCTTCACAAATAAAACACTTTGAGCTACTCATGGAGATGGGTAAAATCTTTCATGATAAACACAAAATTATTCAGTTACATGGGATGATGAGTAGTAAGGGCTTTTCACAATAAATTTAGATTTTTTGTTACAGTGTGGGTAGAGTAAATAATGATTAAAGGGCCTTCTTGGTAAAAATGAATTTTTTGTTGCTAGGTAATGGAGGAAGGAATGAAGTTTTCTCACAAGGTAAAAGTAATTTTCAATTTTTATTTTTATTTTTTAAAGGTGCAATGCACCCATATTATTAGGGGTAAATGCTTTTGACCAGAGCTATGAACCAAGTACAAGAAACTACCAAACCCATGAGTTAATTGGCCTAGCGAAGGTACAAGACCTGTGATCAATTTTTCCCAATGAGGGTTTGAATCCTAGTGGTCATCACTACAACCAAGTGACTTGACCACCAAACCATGCCCTTATTAGCAAGAGTAATTTTTAATTGTTAGGTAAAGAAAAATTGCAATTATTTACCAAATGGGTATATACTTAGAAGTGATTTTTTTCACTCAAAAGTGAAAAATGGGTAGATGAGTGGGTTTTTACACCCAACATTCATTATGCACAGGAATACAAAATAAGACAATTTTTAGTTGTAAATGAAAGGGAAAAAGTGGATGCATGAGGAGTGAAGAGAAAAAATTTCTAGTTTCTTGTTGCAAATTAGATGGAGGTGATGATGCCAAGTGTCTTCCATAAATAATTTTAGGGATTCTTCTTCTTTATATTCTTTATTCTTCTCATTTGTAAAGGGTTCTAAAATTTTGAATTAGGTAAGTAATGTAGAATAGTGTTGGGTCTGAGTCATAAATAGAGTATGTAAATTATAATAGCTTGATTTTATAAGCAAGTATTAACCAATTTGTGCAACAACAAATTATTGTTCATGAAATTGTCTCTAGACTTGTATGATTCTAATTATATGAATTAAATATATCAAGGATGTTAGAATTTGTCATCACAACTTTCTTGTGATTGTGTTGTTTGGCCATGGTTCTCTTTCAAGTAAAGATTTAAATTACTTTGTTCAAATAACTGTAATTTAGAGTGCACAAGTGAGATTGGTAAGTAGAACTTTATGACAATATGAGTTGATTTGTTAATGTAAGCAATTAATATACTGCATATCCATTGGTTGAACTAGTTTATTGATAGGATCTCTATTGCAGTTTAATATTTGACTGTATGGCCCATAATTAGGCACCAATCCATCACAAATTCTAAGAAATTTTTGGAAATAATTCAAATCATATTGAATCTCTATTGATTTTATGTTTAACTTATCTTAGTTCCATGTATCTTCATGGTATTTGAAAGAATATAGAGGATAAATTTGAGAGAATTTTATTTATTAACCCTCTATGTGTTTGAGATGAAGATATCTAAGTTATGTCTTCTCATCAATGTTCAATGCAAATGGGATTATGCTTGAATATGGTGGACTATGAAGTACCCATTACTCATATATCTAAGAATTATCCTTTTTCATAGGTTTGTAGTTTGTTGCTTGGCATAAGTCTATAATATATTGAGGCCTACAATTAGGAACACTCTCCTGAGTCATGTGGAGCTCAAAGTGCAAGATGTTTTCATAGCCTTATTCATTGGCTTTTCTTGTCTTCAATCTATTGATAGTGCAGATTCCTTGTCCTAAACCTTTAATCCCCAAGTTTGGGAATTGTGTTTCTTCTTAGGATTAAAGGTTGCAAGAAAAATAACCAATAGATTGGTGACTCTATTGGGGAAAATCAGAGATGTATCCATTTTGAAGGAGTCAAAAATTTTGGTGAATTTGAGTTCTCCTAGTTTAGATTTTGAATTTTTTAGACCTAGAAGTGATTTTGTCGTAACATATTTAAAAGAATTAATGTGTGACTCTGTTGTTGGAGAAGACCCAAAATGAAATTCATTTTTGAAAGAGCTTCATATTGCTTGAAGTTCAATTCTCTATAAAGAGAGGTGGCAACTCTATCAAAAGAACCCAATGAAGATGTGAATAAATTTTTAGATCTAAAAAGATTCCCATTTAGGAAGAAGAAATTGTAGTAGCTACAACATATCCAGATATTTTCCATATTTTGTTTTTCAAGAAGCATAAATTTGTATATGAAAAGAAGTTTAAGTTTCCCTTTGTAACTACAAAGTTAATATGAAAAGGCTTGTAAGGGTGTAAGAAAGTGTATCATCAACCTATGCATCCCTATATGGAACCAAATGTAACAATGCATAGTATGTAGCCCATGTCATGTCATCAAAGAAATTTCAGCATTGAAAGGTACAAAGCCATAAATTTTGATGACATTTGTGATTTCCCAAAATTCATACCATCTAATATTAGAGATAAAATACCAAAATTCAATGGTGAGAATTCTGAATTAGCTAATAAGCATTTGCAAGAATTCAGTAATTTAATGGATGACTATGAGGTAGACCATGAGGATGTGATCATGAGGTTATTTGTTTAGTCTCTAAAGGGAGATGCAAGAGACTGTTCTCTTATTTCCTAACATTATCTATCTATTCTTATGAGGAGTTCAAAGTAGTGTTCATGGAGCAATTTGGTGAAAAATTCAATTTTAGTTCTATGATCAATAAATTTATGAGCATTGGGAAAGAAGAGGATGAGCTGGTCCCAACATTTAACTTGAGATTTTCCAAAACATTGAAGGATATTCTTGAGCTTTTTAGACCCAATATTGTAATAGGTTTAGTTATTTGTTTGAGAGCTTTTGATGAGGAAATGAGCTATTTGTTAAGAGATAAGGATCCTACAACATTGCTTCAGGCCTATGATATAGCCATGAACATTGAAAACAACCAGAAATATGGAATGCACAAGGGTTATTTGTCTACAAGTGTTTGATCCCCTGAGGCACCAAATGTTGATGAAGGGTTTAAGTCAAAAATTAAAAATGAATTTCAAAGCACTTACACCCCTATTTTTTTAGCTTATACATCATTCCATAATGTTCATAACATAGAGCCCCAAACAAATTTTCAAAAAGATGCATGCATTTGTGATCCTATGGTCTCTGTTCGAGCCCTATTTTCCATAAGGAGACATGAAGGAGAATCATCATATGATCTCTATATAATATTTATGGATACCCTATCTGCAATTCTAGAGTTAACAAACCTAAAACTTCAATATGCATTAATTTTTTTATGAATCTTATGAACCAGGTTTGAGTGCTCTACCAAAGGAGTTGAATCCTATTAGGCTTGACCAAGTGTCTGAATACTTTTCTCTTTTTTAGAAGATTAGAGATGATCATAAAAAAATATTATGTTTTCAACCTATAATGATAATGATTCTACTACTCCATATTGTTCAAGCAATGAGATATCACGTGAAGAAGAAGAGAGTAGAGCAAAGGTTGAAAATGCAAAGCTCAGTGAAGCAAATGAAATGTTTGGTTTCAATTATTTTGAAGATTCTAGTACCTATAGTCCGATGGAAGACATAAGGCTATGTAATCAATTTGAAGAGCCTAAACATAGTTTCAGTGTTGATGAGCCCCCTTGTTGTACTAACTATGATAGCATTGAGTATGGTCATTCATCTATTGATTATGATTATCCTCATGAAGTAGAGATAGAATCCTTTTATTCAAATAATAAATATGTTGATAATGATGGGAACACATGTTTTCTTTCAAGAAGGAACAACTTGCTTCCTACAAAGAGTTTTCAGAATGTGAGTCAAATATGGTAACTATTGATAATGTGAATGAAGTTGAAAATCTATCTATATGCTCTTCCAATGATTGTAATGATCTAGAATACAATGATCGTATGAAATATTTATAAATTCATGCTAAGGAGGTGGAAGCTTTAATGAAAACAATGAATGTACAAAAATACCCCTTATTTGATGAGCCTACATCTTCATCAGTTAATAGAAATGATGATACTTATTGGTGCAAAGATAATCCACTCTTTGTTAAGAACTCTGATGATGTATCTAATACAAGGTTAAAATATGGCCTTGAGAAAACAAAGCAACACATTTATGAGCTCCTCGAGGGAATTTCCTTTTAATTTTTCACATTTGATACATTGCAGGTAAGGTTATGTATCATGATGCCAACTACTTGAGAGAATATGAACATTTCCAGTTACTAGTTCAGTTTGGAGGCATTTTGATGGAGCATGAGAATAAGATGAAGAGTAGGGAATTTTATTTTCAATATGAATATGTTCCATATAATGAATATAACACATATGTGTCATGTGATGGTGAAAATTTTAAGTTTATTCCTAGTTATACAATGTAGAACGACAGAGATTACATTAACAAGGGTATGCTCATAAAAGTTGTGAGATGTTTGTGGCAATGTTTGTTATAAGGTAGATCTCAATGGTAATCACATATTTATGCTTCTAAGAAGAGGGATATACTTGTTGTAGTGGTATGGAAGAGGTAAATGTGGGTTGAGTGAAATTAGTTCCTTTAACGGGATGGTGTTTGATAGAGGAAAACATTGGTTCTTATTTTCATTTGGTGGCTTAGGGTTGTCAAATAAGATTTCAAATTTTGAATAAAGAACCTGTCACCCAATAGTTTTGGCACTCAGTCTGCTCTTCCAAAAGATTATGAGATCTCACTCTATTCATTGAGGAAAAGAAGTCTCCAAGAAAGATCCACTATTGGGACTGTAAAATTTTGCAAAATTTTAAGTGCCCATGATGAAAAAATTTCTTTGCGCACTCAAAAATGCACCTAAAAATCTTCCCCAATTACCAACTTTAGAGGGTCATAATTTGAAGCCCATTTTCTTACATGCCAAATCCCTTGGTGAGTGTATTCATTTGTCATATGTGAACATGTATGTTTTATTTTAGCTTCCCATGATGAGTTTTGACGTGGTTTTGAAATGACAAGTTGGAGGGTTCTAGGACTGTTTTGTTGTTTGCATACTCTCAGGCCTATGAAGTGGTCTCCCATTTAGACTGATATTTCACAGTTGGATGATCATCATGGAAAATGGATTGGTGCTCTACATTCCCCTCATATTCACATACTCCTTGATCTAGTTTCAGAGCCATGGGATCAAGTTTGATATTTTTACTAGGTCAAAAGACAATGCAGTTTGTTCTATTTTTACATCTGCATTTCCAAAATGTTTAAAGGAGGTCAATTTTGACCCTTAATATCTTGTGAAGAATTTGAATTGAAGGAAATCCATCTTGCACACATACTTAATGGACCTAAATTATTTAGTGTTTCCAGTGGCAATTTTCCAAAAGAAGATTTGGTATTTTTTCAAAGAGGTGACTTGGTGAGCCCTAATTGGTTTTTGACAGGTGCAGTTGTAGAAAGATCTAACTAAGCCAATTTGGCATTGAATATCTTACACCTTAGGATGAATTTTTCCAATCCATTTGTTACACTAAATTTTTAGTTCAAATTTCTACATTACTATGCATTTCCATGACTTCAGGAGGTTGTTTGACAAGTTTTCCAAGGTGATTCCAGAGGCCACTTGACCTGTTTTAACTATTGTGAAAGGTACCTAAAGGTGGATTCTAATGGTTTCCCACTTCAAATTTTTCATGCTAAATAGATATAGAAGTAGTTTTCAATTTAATTGAGGATGAAACTTGCTTAAAAACAAAAACAGAATAGTCAAGCCCACAAAGGGACCCAACATGTGTTAGATAATTGGAGGAAGATTCTATCCAATTTGGTCAAGAGGTTGGATATGGTGAAAAATCTATTCATAGTTTTGGAAGGCTTAGGGATAGCAAGACATTTCAAATATGAGAAGTGCAAAAATCCCTCATGATTTATTGAGTTAAAATTTCCAATGCAACAGGAAAATCGGATCCTAATTTTCCTGATATTTGTGATTAGAATTTTGTAAAGGATGCCAACCTTGACTCCTCTATGATTTCAATTTCTAAACATTGAATCTCAAAAGAATTTTTAAATGTTGATTCTATAGTATTATCAAGTCCATTTTTCTTTGTATAGGTCTAGAGAATGCAACCAATCCTTTCCAAAATAAAAGTTAGCTGGATTAAAACTAGATCTATAGGTGTATTGCATTTTTACAAAAGGATATGTTGGAGGAAAAGAGCTAGATGAAGCTAAGATTCTTCTTTCAGAAATGGTGAAAATGGGAATATAGCACTGTCATTAGTGGCCAGTGTAGTGTTGCCAAATGGATTATGTAGTAAGTTTGTACAACAAAATTCTCGAATTACCATGGGATAAAGTCACAACAATATTTAATATTGCTAGGTTGTTTGAACAACTACATGATACTGAAAGGGAAAATCTTGTTCTTATTTCTTGTTTATGTGGATGAATATATACTTGCAGCCTAGGTTTGATTGGGATGGACTTAAACTGGATAAGAAACATATAAAATGCCTTATGTATGCTTGCCACCATGGAATTCAAAATAGAGGATTGTTTTACAACAAATGAAACAATTAAACTACACAAAGTGAATCATATATTAAGAATTCTTGTGCTCGCATTCCACTTGGAGATTAGAATTACTCTATTGCTTTTCACAATGAGGACATGGATCTAAATGATGAGGTAGAATGGCTTGAGAAGGTTTGATAGTTGTATTGTAAAGTCTTGGCATAGAAACATGAAGTATTTATGTTGTAGGGGTAGCCACCGATCCAGCTAGAGGGGTCACATATGATAGTGCAAAGAAAATTTTTACACGATTATAAGCAACTGTTGCAACAAGCATCTTTGTTCAATTCCATCATGTGTAAGAAAATGGGGTGCATGTCTTCCTTGCATGGGACAACTTGTGATTGTAGTGAAAATGTATCAAAATTGTTTTCAAGTAAATTTTGATTTGGCATTAACACCCAAATTTCATTAGATATAGCTTGAACACATATTGTGAAGTATTGCAACTGCAACAATGCTCGAGCATTAAGAACATTGATAAGAGAAGTATATTGGGTGCCTTCAAATTTCATGTTAAGCTTTGATGATTAGCATTGCTGCTAGGGTTTTTCAAATGGTTGGAAGGAATGATGGTTACACTTTGTGATTTGGCTGATTGCTAGTTATGGAAAAGCCTGCACACTCACGATTTTGTTGAGATGAACCTAGGGTGCATATTGACTACTGTAAACAATTGCATCATTTTTCCAAGGTTCGTGGTGAAGTAAAGGGACATGAGGAGAAACTAAGCAATGGATTTCCCTTGATTCCTATTGGGTGTTCTTATTTTTTTTCTTTTCCATGTTATATTAGCAATGAGGCAAAGTAGCTTTGTTTCCATCATGCATCGCTAATAGATCTCACCTCTTCCACATTGCATTAGCGATTGACAATTCTCAACAAATTTTGTGATAAAATATAGGAGGCTTTGGTAAATGGCTTGTCATAGCCTGGTGAAAAATAAATCAAATCTCCCATGAACAAAAAACTTTGAGTTCCTGATGGTGATGGGTAAAATATTTCATAGTAAACACAAAATTCTTCAGTTACAAGGCATGATGAGGAGTAAGGGATTTTCACAATAAAACAATACTTTCTATTACAATGTGGGTAGGGTAAATAATGATTAAAGGGCCTTCTCAGTAAAAATGAGCTTTTTGTTGCTAGGTAATGGAGGAAGGAATGAAGTTTTCTCACAAGGTAAGAGTAATTTTCAATTGTTGGGTAAAGATAAATTGTAATTATTTACCAAATGGGTAGATGAGTGGGTTTTTACACCCAATATTAATTATGCATGGGAATACAGAAGAAGACAAAAAAATTAGTTGTAAATGAAAGAGAAAAATTGGATGCATGATTGGATGCATGAGGAGTGAAGAGTGAAGGATTTTCTAGTTTCTTGTTGCAAATCAGATGGAGATGAAGATTCCAAGTATCTTCCATAGATTAATTTTAGGGCTTCTTCTTCTTCTTTATATTCTTTCTTCTTCTTGTTTGTAAAGGGTTCTGAAATTATGAATTAGGTAAGTAATGTAGAATAGTGATGATTCTAAGTCATAAATAGAGTATGTAAATTGTAATAGCTTGATTTTATGAGAAAGTGTTAACCAATTTGTGCAACAACAAATTACTGCTCATGAAGTTGTCTCTAGATTTGTACGCTTTTAATTATATGAATTCAATACATCAAGGATGTTTGAATTTGTCATCACAGGTTTCCTATGATTGTGTTATTTTGCAATGGTTCTCTTTCAAGTAAAGAGTTTAATTACTTTGATCAAATAACTATAATTTAGATTGCACAAGTGAGATTGGTAAGTAGAAATTTATGACAATATGAGTGGATTCGTTAATATAAGGCATTAACATATTTTAAATCCATTGGTTGAACCTAGTTTGCTGATAGGATCTCTCTTATAGTTTTATATTTGATTTTGTGGCCCATGATTAGGCACTGATCTATCACAAATCCAAGACATTTTTAGAAATAATTCAAATCATATTGAATCTCTATTGCTTTTATGTTTAACTTATCTCAGTTCCTTGTATCTTCACAATATTTGAAAGAGTATAGAGGTTAAATTTGAGAGAATTTTATTTATTAACCCTCTATGTGTTTAAAAGAATATGAAGATATCTATGTTATGTGTTCTTAGAATTTTTTAATGTAAATGGGATTATGTTTCAATATGGTGGAATCTGAAGTACCCATTACTCATAGATCTAATAGAATCATCCACTTTCATAGGTCTATAGTTTGTTACTTGGCATAATTTTATCATATATTTATAGAAACACCCTCCTGAGTCCTATGGAGTTCAAAGTGTAGAAGGATTTTCATAGCCTTGTTCATTGTCTTTTATTTTCTTCAATCTATTCATAGTGCAGATTCCTTGTCCTAAATCTTTAATCCCCAGGTTTAGGTAAGAAAATAACCAACAGAATATTCCTTCCCCTTTTACACAATTTAATTTTGTTTTAATTAACTAAACTATCCTTTTTCCTCACCCATAAGAATATTCTCTCTCCTCCAATCATTTGAAAAATAAAATATTCTCATTTAGCTTAAAATGCAAGTTAACTCGTGACTTCTTGTACAAGTTAACTTTTAACCTATTGTATAGGTAAAAAGTGTGCTTGTTTTGAAGGAATGGGAACCCTTGATTAAATCTCATCTTGCATTCTCACCCATTGATGAGAATGCATGATCCATGCCTCTAATTTACTCCATCCTTGACTGTTGATTGATCATTCCGATCTCAACCCTTCATTTCTAATTTTCTTTCCCATAAAAAAACACTATTTGGAGACAAATGGATCCATCCTTTTTAGGGAAAACTTATGTTGTTGAAATCACTCACACTCACACTCATTTTTAACTCACATTTAGCATATTTTAGTTCATTTTAGTTGTATAAATAACTTAGATTCCATTAATGGATTCCATTGTGCATTCATTTAGCTAATTAGATAATTATGATTTAAATTGTTTTAGTTTAAATCTCATTTAGATTAGCTTATCAATTGCATATTTAAATCATTTTAGCATAAATCATGGTAGAATGGCTTTTGCATCGTATACTCATTTGATCATAAATCATGTTTTCATTCACATATCACAACCATTTCATCAATTCTATTCAATAAAATCAATTAAAGCAAGCTCACTGATCAATGAGATTAGGAAAGGGTCACTATTCCACATCACCATGACACCACTCCCAAAATGGGATAAGTTTCAAATGGGTTAGAATAGAAATTTTCAATGTTTTCATAATTTAGAATTCTTTGTTTTAAGGAATGTTTAGTTTAACTTCAATTCGATTGGTCCTATTTAGATTGAGTATTAGTGGCTTCATTATGCTTCTATTCTTCATGGATCAAGCATGATCGACCCATACTAATATCCTCGACCAACTTTTTCTACAGTACATTTAGCCCCCACTTTAGTGAAAGGAGGACCTTGCTTCATACTCAAACTAAAGTAGACATTCAAGAGGGTTCCAAGTGTCCCAATGTGGATGGTCTAGAATAAAAAAGATCAAAGGAGGTGGCCAAGCCCCTAGGATCCAAGATCCTATGTCAAACCAATATAAGGACAAAGAGGACACACACAAGGTGTAAAATATGCAACATCAAGATACACAAACATACAATGTCAATGACTAAAAGAAAGAAGAACAAAAATAATCAAAAATAAAAAGAGGTGGATCAAGCCTCAACCATTCGTCCAACATAATGTAGATCAAATCTAAGTTATTTTTCCAAAAATTCATGCTCACTCTGAGGCAACAAAGCTTCAAGTTGTCCATTGGATGAGTATCCAAAGGGGTGGATCAAGCCTTCACTATTTTTCCAACAAGATGTGGATCAAGCCTGAGGTATTTGTCCAAAAATATGTGTTCACTCTAAAGCAATAGGACTTCAAGTTGTTTGCAGGGTGAGTATCCAAAAAGGGGGTGGATTAGTGAGAAATTCATGCCTTTATATAGGCTTCTCACTATATAATGAGAAATGGATGCCCATTTTTAGGTTTCTCATCATACTAACCATAACAAATTAAAACCTCCTAATAACTTTGATAATGTGCTACACAACATGAACAAGATTCATGAGGCAAGCAAAACTTCATATGCTTGACACTCATGAATAAACAAGATGGCTCCATACGAAAGAAAAGTGTGTTATAAAGGTGGCCATATAACATATATTCTAAATGAAAAATAGTGTAAGATACATTCAAATGGATTTTTCTTATTTCATGTAAGGTCTCTTCTTAGGGAACATCATGCCTAATGTCTCCAAGAGAAGGAAAATCAAAGAAATATCACACTCTTAGAGGAAAGAAAATCAAATGACACCACCAAGAAAAGGATGCATCACAAGAAGAAATAAAATCACACAATGGAACATGAGGGTCAATGTATGCCCCCACTTTAAAGAAGTTTCTAACACCATTGTCATGGGAAATTTCTTTAAAGTATAAGTCATGAGAGGTTATTTAGAAAGTCCTATGCCAAGTAATATGTTCCTAAATGAAAATACATCATGAATAAAGGGTTGTCCCTAGAATGCAATATTAAAGATAACTCAGTACATCACATGGGAGCCAACTTAAGAAATGATGTCCACATTCCAAGCTTTCTCTTATATATACATGGAAGGCATTCAACTAGCCAAAAGAAAGAACAAAAAGTGTCATACAAGGACAAGGCTAACCTAAGCCCTTTCCCCCACTTGGTGAAAGATAAGGGTGAGCCAAGGTGATTGATGAGAAACTTGAAAATCAGTATCAATTAGAGGAACTAGGTGCTTCAACACAAGGAAGAGCACCACAATTCTTAGGATGTTGAATTGTGTCACTCAAAGCCTTACATTCATTAGTGGAATGACCATGAGCTCTATGCTATGCACAAAATGAATTCTTGAAGTAAAATTTCTTTCATTTTCTTGGAGGGAGAGATATCAAATGATCTTCAAGGTGTCACAACAAGATACTCTCTTGATCAATGGTAGAAGATGTTTTGTTATTTTGTAACAAAGATATCTCTTTCTTAGTACAAGATATCATACTTACACAAGACTCTTTAGATTTTGAGATTTTGTTCTCTCCCCAAAAGGAAGGTGTAAAATCTAATGAACTCCAATCGTTAGTGTTTTGCATGATGACATTAATATTAAGCGAATAATTTTTTCTCTTTAATTTCTTTCAAAGGACAATACCGAAAACCACTAGTGTCTATCAATTTAGGATGCACTAATGATAAAGTTGGCTTAGAAATATCTTTTTATAATAGTTTTGTTATTGATTGAAGGATTGTTTGTGTCTTTTGAGGGACAATAACCAAGATCATTAGTTGTTCCTTGTGTAAGGCTCTATAGGGACATGGATACCTTGTTCTCTAGCACCACATCCTTTTCCACTATACCCAAGTTTTTTCATAAGTTCATAACCTTCTCCATAATGATTTTTCAATTCTTTTTGACTCAATGGTTTCTCATAATCAACTTCATCGAATTTTTTTGTGTAATTTGTTATCTTTTGTTATAAAGTGGTTAAGGTGGCTACTTTCAAAGGGCCTTCCAAATTTTGTGTTGACATTACCACTTTTTATTTTCCCTTTTGTGAATATTTTTTTATGATATTGTATTCTCCCATGAATGTAGGTGTTAAATCCAATGATCCCAAATAATCTAGTCATAACATTTTGAAGGGTTTAGGACACATATCTTTTTGTTCTTCTTGCATGGTATTTGCTTGTATAGTTGGTGTCAATGGTTTCAAGGATTCTCCTCTTCTTTCTCAAGTTGTAAAACACTATAAGGCTCATGATGAGCATTGATTGTGTGCACTTTGTTTTTTTAGACATACTTCATTTTACGATGAAGAGTAGAAGGCACTCCATTCATTGCATGAATCCATGGTCTGCCTAAAAGGAGGTCATATGAAAGATCATCATGAGGTATAATATGGATCAAGATTTGTAATATGACCTTTCCAACTATAATACATAATGTGATGACTCCAAGTGATTGTTTTTCTATGTTATCAAGCCCACTAATAGATAAAGAGGCAAGTTGTATTTGGTTTTTTGTCTACTTTGAGATCTTTTCAAGGAGGTTTACACTACACACATTAATAGTAGAGCCATTATCAATGAGACTATGCTTTATGCCATTTCTAAGACCATTAGCATTAATAACAACTATTATCATCAAAGCATCATTTTTTTTGCACTGGCAAAGGAGGGTTCTCACTTTGGTGAAAAATAATGTCAACATTCATTCCTTGAATCATGGTTGTGATGTCATTTGGTTGCACATTAGAAGGGGTAGTATTTTTTGGTAAGGCACTTTGAATCATTTTATGGAGGGGAGACTTGAATAAGGTTCCATAATGATATCTTAGGAGTATTCTTTAGTTGTTCAACAAGATTGTACTCCTTTCCACTATGTAAATACAAATGAGAGGGATCTAGAAAGATTTCCCAAGGTAATGGGAGGATGTCGAAGGTGTTTGTCCTAGTTATGGATTGTTTCTAATATTACATGTATGAGCAATGGTGTTATAATTTGTTGTTGCAAAACATTATTATTAGGTGGTCCAAGGATGAATATGGTTCTGTTTTGAATTTTTGGTCATTGTGAGGGTGGGTAAAGAATTAGAGGATTCATAGGATGTCCCATAGGGTATTTAGGAGGTAAAATAATCAATGGGGATTTAATGGACACTTGTGCATTCATAACCTTAGTGGTTTTAGTTTGATGTTTTTCTAATAAAGGGAGGTCTAGTTTCATCTTTTCACCATCATCCAATGAAGTCACATCACTATTATTTGAAATACATGTGTAAATGATCTCATTTTCTTCCACCATGATATGCTCCCTAGTACGATAGTTTTTAGGAGAACTACAAACTAGGTGTTCATGACATTCAAAGATTGGTTCTTCTAAAATGATTTCATCACAAGTAAGGGAGTTATCAATGGTTGGATTTTCTTGTTTCTAAATTATGTCATTCTCTTGTTCAATAATGTTTTCCCTAGGGGAAGGAAGGAAACTAATACTTTTATGACTTTCATCAATTGGATTTTTTAACATCAAAGTATCTTCTTTAGCCATAATAGAGATACTAGGAGAATAACAAATGTGATTGTCATGATTTTCCATAATTTCATTCCTTTGTCCCATATTTTTTTCTAATATAGGATATGTAGGGGAAGAAAAATAAATTGGGTTGTCATAGATCTTAAATATTTGATCATCTAACACCAAAGTATCCTCCTCACAAATAATATGATTGTCATAATTTGGTACAACTACATCCTCTTTCACTAAAACATTCTCACAAGCAAGAGGTGAATGGAAACTAAGTATAGTGATGTTTAGAAATGTGTCTATGGTCTCATCCTCTTGTTATATAATATCTTCCAATGTAGGAGATTTTATAGAAGAGAAGCTTTCAACATTGTCATGATTCTTAATGAGTGCATCCCTTAATACCGAAATACCTTCGTCACATTTAGGAGAGGTATGTGAGAAGAGACACTATAATTACCATGATTATCTATACTTGCATCTTCTTCTATCACATCATTCCCATAAATAGGATCTAGATATGAGGGGTTGTATCAACATTTTCACTCTCTTGCACTAAGAGACTCTCATAACTACGAAATGTATTGAATGCATGAATAACATTCCTTTTGGCTAACTTATTCTTTGCAAACTTGGAAAATATAGATACTAACATTTGTGAAAAAAAATCTATACAAACTTAAAATGGAAAGAGACTTAAAATGCAATGGGATGTCCTAGAATGAAATGTGTAAATGCAATTTTCAGATTCTAAACAAGGTAATTTGTTGATTAAACTATTAAATAATTTAAAAATGAAATGTTGTAAATTCCATTTTGAATATAAGAAATGCAATCAATGAAGTGGATTAAACTAGATCTAATGAAATGAATGAAACCAAAGATCAAAAAATTCAAACAGGTATCTAACAACAACAAATAGAAGCACACAAATGAGGTTTTTATTGTTGTAAATGACAAATTTAGGTTTGATTTGGGAATAAATCACCTAGAGGGGTGTGAGTTCCAGTAAGGTTTTTTGACAAGTTCAAATGTTAAAAAACACATAATACAAAATTCCCAAAAATCAAGTAAAACCACCTATACAGGGACTAAATCACCCAAAGGGGCGTATGAATCCAAGATAGGGTTTTAATAATAATTTCATCAAATTATGAGTGAATGTTAGGTTATCTAGTTTGTATGATGTCTAGAATAAGTGCAATTACATATTTCAGATGAAATTCAATGATGCAAGATGCAAAAATGCAACATATATGCACTTTCACTAATGTAAGATTTAGAAACCTTAGATGCCAATTAACTAATACAAGATCTTATGCAAAGTTAATGTAAGTTAGATCTAGGACTGAAATGCACTCCAAATTAGAAATAAGGTGTTTGAAGGTCAAGTTCACCAAAATGAAATGAAGGAAATAGGGTTCCACCTTTTACGAGATGGAACTAGGGGGTATTAGGTATCCTCCACCTATTTCACTAATGTTTCATTAGAGGAAACCCTAGAGATATCAATCTAGGTATGGAGTTAGGAAAAGAGATCTACAATGGGGTGTCTTAGGGGTGTAATTAAGGAAAAAAGGGGGTTCACCACTGAGAAAAGGCTTAGAAAGACAAGAAATGAAAGTACCATGCAAATCTAACTAAATGACCTGGAAAATGAAACTAAAAATTAGGACAATAAACTAGGAATGAATAAAGGTTTACCCAGAAAAGAGATGTGGTCAAAACAAGCTTTGAAACACTGATTTTTTTTGTTTTTATGCTCACTGACACTCACACACTAGGTTGGGTGATTTAGACCTAGGCTAGGGTTTCTAGGCTTGCCTTGGAATCTCTCAATGACTGATCTAGATCTTTTTAAATTCAAAAAATTATTGTATTGGGACTCATACATCCAAGGTGGTGATTTAGTCCAGTATTAGGGTTTGACTAAAACTCATTTATCCTCTACTAGTTTGTTATAGCTTCTCTCCTACCAAATCTTCAAATCTGAAAGCTTGAATTCTAGCTTGTAGGTGACTCTCCATGAAGATGACAACCTCATGAAAACTTGATGACTTTCCTCAATCTTACAACTTAGTCTTCAAAGGATCTTCAAGCTCCAAAACACCTAGATTTGTAATCATAGATGTAGAGAGAAGAATGTTGATTTGTTAAGCAATGGTAGCTTTCCTTGGTCAAACCCCATTTTGGTAATCAAACCTTGATGAGAAATGAAACTTGAATGAATGAACATGAAACATAAAGTGAAACAATTGAACCTTGTTTGGAACCTTTGTAGATGTGTAAAAAAGCATGAAGTGGCCTCAATGGATGTAGATCTTGATCATGATTCTTGATGAAAGATACTTCCTTTGAATACTTGAATTGATCTTGAACAATACATCACAATATTATATCAAAACCACATGCAAGATGCATCAAGCCTTTGACATGATAATGGATCTTGAATTTTTGCAATAATCTTCTTCAAATATTCCTTTCAATGCTCTTGAAATTCTCTTGAATGTTCTTGAATGCTATTTTCAACTCTTGTGAAAGTGTTCTTGATGGCTTATGAAATTCTAGGATGAAACTATGTAAAATAACCTTGTATTTATACTTATTTATGCCAAGTTTCTTTAAATTACAACACTACAAGCTGACATCAAATCTAGGATAATAAAATCCTATGAAGAATTTGATTCAAAATAGGTCATGGTTAAAGCAGAACTCATATGCTAGTTGTGTCGTATGATTTCTAGTATCTAAAACCCAGGACATAAATTTCTAGGAGTGTCTTGTTTAATGTACAACTTGAAATTAGGTCCCAATACCTAGGTGGGACTCATACAGTCAAGGTGGTGTATGATTCCTAGATCACTAGATCTAGAATACATAATCCAAAACCTTGAATTATGATTGGTTATTTGATAAGTGTCAGGATTATCCACGAAAAGATACAATTATTTACACTTGTGGATGCAAAATAGGACCACTTAAAGCATAAATAATCCCAATTAATTAATAAATCCCTAGATTGGTGTGAAAGTGTTAAGATACACTTTAGAATACCCTAAATAAGGAACAATTAGGTCCATTTAGTTTTAAAGTGCCTTAGACCTAATGTGAATGTGTAAACCAGGTTACAACACCAAATCAAGGTAACATTAGGCTCAGTTTAATATTAATTATTACCAAATTAAGTGTGAAAAAGTGATACTTTTTTCTATAGTACACATGGAATCCAAGGGGGGCTTATCAATCTATTGGGCATAGAATCATGGGGAAAAAATTTAGCAACTGGGCTCATCCTAGGGCTAAACAGAACATTTGCAAACTACACTTGGAGGAAAGCATGAAACTAGAAGCATAAATTCCCTTAAGGAGAATGCAATGTGTGCAAGAGCACTTCTTAGAAAGCAGAAACCTAAAATAATATGTGCAAAAGACTGAAAATACCTTAAAAATAGTGTTTGAGGTGAATCCCATTAACTAGGATAAGTACTTCTCCATCCATTTTTGACAATTGGAAGGCATTATGTTATTTTCACTCAAAAATTATGTAAGGTCCACTCCACATGGCATCAAATTATGTGTGCCTTATAGGTCTACTCTTAAGTTAATCCCATTTGAGGACTAAATTCTATTCCTTAAAGACCTTAGGATTTCCCATTTGTGAAAAAGACCTCTTGACCTGATTTTGATGCTCCTCCATTGTCTTCATTGCTTTATCTTTGGCCTCTTCTAGCTCCATTAGTTGTGTATACCTTCCCATCACTGGGTCCTCCCCCTCTAGCATTTCCAATGATTAACCAACTCAAAAGTTGTTAGTTCAACTAATAAGGGAAATATTGCTTCTATTGGGGGTGATTCTATCCACCCATAGGGTAAACTTTAGCTTGGTATTACAAGTCCTTTGATTACCTTCCATTATCCTCTTGATGATCCTTATTAGGTTTTTTCTATTGAATCGGCCAAACCATTCCCCTAAGGATAATATTTTGATGAGTTACTCAATTCAATGCCATTCTTGATAGCCTATTCACTTAATTTTATGCCCAAAAAATCCAAAGAATTATCATAAATAATAGAATCAGGCACTATGAACCTTGTCACTATCTCTTCATAAAAGCATAGGAAAACAGTCTCATTAGCCTTCTTCAATGCTACAACTTCAGTCCACCTGATGAAATAGTTAATTATAGTGAGGACCTATTTATGACTTACACTAGAAGGTGGGTTAATGGCTCCAATAAAGTCAATACCACATTTTGTGAAGGGTTGTTCAACATGGATAGGCTATAAAGGAAGAGATTCTAATATTTCCTTTAATGCTATGAGATTTCTACAATCCATAATGCTTGTAATTTGTTATTTCTATATTTTGATTGTGTTTGAATTTTTCATAAAAGTTTTAGATCACACTCTAGGTCTTCATCTACCCATTATTCATCTCCTTATGCTCTATATCATCAAAATATTATATCACAGAGTGTGATCTAAAACGTTGATGAAAAAATTCAAACACAATCAAAATCTAGAAATAACAAATTACAAATATTTCCTTTCTTGATAAAAAGGAACATTTCTTACACTTCCTTACCCATTCATGTGTGCTCTTAAATAAAATAGTCCAATAATATCTTGCCCTCATTATTGTTAGATATTTTTTTTGGGTGCAAAATTTCCACCAATTGCCCCATCATGGAACTCCTCAAGCACTTTGTCAACTTGATCAATATCAATGCATCTAAGCAACACACCATTGACATTATTCTTGAAAATTATACCATTTAAGAGAATATATGGGATGAATTGTAGCCTAACACACCTTCTCTTAGAAATGTACATCCCTTGTAGACACTCACCTATTTGGAGAAAATGGACCATATATCACAAACTCAACTCTAGGGAGAAATATATGCAGTTGTTTGGGGTTGCTCTTGGATGGATAGGATGACCTATGTAACCCCTTTCTCATTATTTCCTATGTCAAAATCTATCTATTCACATGAACCCTTACCTCTTACCATATTTGTGATGATTTCTACATCATTCTCCATTACTTTGGCTACCCACTCAACCCTCTTGGCTACCCACTTAGGTGAGCAAACATTAATTGAATCTTGTTATTGGAAACTAAAAGGAGAAAAATTTTGAGGCTTCTAATAATAGAAATTACATGCTTCTCAACAAAATATTATCTTTTCTCATAACCTTCTAGGCCTTAACTGAAGAAAGTTATTGGTTGCTCCAAATTTTCTTCGTTCTTTTGTACTAGTATTGTTGAGATGGTATCCATGTTTACATAAGCATAGAGAATTAAATCCTTTGAAAATTTAGGATTTTCCAATGTAGGTGTTTCTACTATGGCTTCTTTTACGCCCTCAAAACTTTCTTTTCCTTCCTTTGACTAGCTGAAATTCACATTTTTCTTAACTAACAAAAAATAGGTTCACCAAAATGAAACAAGTATGATGCACCTATTTCTTTGGTTTCATTAAGAATGTGTGTTACAAAGGAAATATTTGAAAACTAATAGAACTAACTATCAAAATGTAGATATGGAAAGGGTAAAACATTGTGTACCTATCACCAAAGATGCTTTTTTAGACCTCACTATGGAATCATTTGTCCTATGGTGAATGGGTCCTTGCTAGGGATCCTGCAAAATGCTTTATGGATTTTCTTCTACTAGGTATATACTCCTAGATTCCAATTTTTCACTATCAGAAACACAATAATATATCCTATAGATTGGCTTCTATGATTTGACAAATTTTCTTGCAACTTTGACAACTTTGCAACTTTCTTCAATTTTTCTCTTCAATAGATCTTCATTCTAAAACTTGTAATAAAACATCAAAGAGAGATAAATGTTGTTTGTTAGAGAATGGGGGTTTTCCTTGGTCAAACCCCATTTTGGTAATTAAACCTTGAAATGAAATGGAAAAGCATGAATAAATGATGAATGAACAAATGCAATGTCACAACTCACCAATCCCTATTTGAACCTTGGATAACAAATCTGCAATATAGTATGAAGTGGCCTCAATGAATGTAGATATTGATCATCAAAATTGATGTGAAATAATTCCTTTTATATGCTTTGATAGATCTTGAACACGACATCACCCTATTAGCTCAAACAATATGTATGATGCAATACATCTTTCACATGACAATGGAATCTTGATCGCTGCAATATTCTTCTATAAATATTCCCTTGAATGCTTTAGAAATTCTCTTGAATTCTTTAGAGTATGACCCTCTGTCAAGCTCACACTAAAGTAGACATTCAAGACACTTATATATGCAACAATGACAAAGATACACAATCATTCAACATCAAAGACCAAGAAGATCTAGCCCAGACTATCCAACTCTATCTAGAACACATTTGAGCTATTGGTTTGCACTCACTCTGAGGTAGTAGAAATTTAGGCTATACACTAAGTGATCTACTTACAATAGGGTGGAAAATGATAGAATCATATTAGGATCCCATACAATGTATTAAATTTATCATCTTGAAAACTTCAATAAGGCACCACAATTCTTGGCAAGGCTCCATAGGCAAGCAAGGTGTGTTATGCTAGGTGTCCTTGAATTGAGGGTTTCAAGCTCCATAGGGCTTAACAAGTTGCATTATGCCAAACACCTATGAACATGGGGAAGGTTCCATAGGCAAGCAAGGTGCGTTATGCTTGGTGGCCTTTTATTATGGATGGGTTTGACCTTCACAAGGTTATCAATTTGTTTTATGCCAAACACTTATGAACATTATATATAGAGAGAGGTTTTTGTTCAAAGGGACTTTTCTTCATTCGTGTAAGGTCTTCTTCTTAAGGAATACAGTGCATCGCATCACCACTAAGAGGAAATTTGTACCATAAGAAATATCACATCTTTGAGGACATCAAACCCAATGAAAACACCAAGAAAAGGATGCATTACAAGAAAAAATAAAATTACACCATGAAACATGAGAAATACCAAAAGATATTATCAATGTTTTCCCCCACTTTAAAGTAGTTGCTAAAACCATTATTGTGGGAAATTTCATTAAATTAGCCAATGTTTAATCCTAATACATGAGAGCTTCATCAGAAATCCCTATGCCAATTCATATATTTTTTAAATAAAGCTATGTCATGAAAGAGAAGGGAGAGGTTGCCCCCAAAAATATATATAAGGGGTCTATGGATTTGGCTTAAATATATCTTTGCTACAATTTTTTTATAGAGCTCAAAAATGTCATCATTCCCCAAATACTCATGGAACTAGAAGAATGACACAAAGAAAAGTGAAAACAAAGAAAAATCCTTTGAGGAATAACATGGAAGATGTTAATGATAGTACAGCTTCAGTCGCTCCTTCCAGCTTAGCCCTATTGAGGAAACATAAATTAAATGATAGCCCATTGGCTATTTAATTTATATTTGTTGTTTTGTATTAACTTTATTTTATATTTTTATTATGGCTGACATGAGAAGATACGAATTCATCTTGATAGTCAAATCTTTTATTAGAAGACATTTAATATTTGTATATTAATTGAGGCCGACTTCCATATATGAAGAGACACGATTTCACTTCTGGCCGACATCACTTATGAATTGTAATTGTGTTTATTCTGGATGACCTCATGATATGAAGAGGTGCGACCTCTCTAAGTTGTATATATTCAAGATCATCCATCCTTTGCAATACTATCAAGCAAGTTCGTTTTCTCTTCTTCATTCAAGTGCGAATTTTCTCCAAGAGCAGATTGCGAATTTCTGTAAGTGCGGATTTAGGTATCAAGGGAGGGCAGATTATTATCTGTTGTGCATCTAGTGTAGGTGCTGAATATTGGCCTTGTGATTGGCCTCATTTTAAAGAGAATTGTTGCCATTATTTATATATAAAAGAGAGATATTTGTTGCTGGGTTTTTCTCCCTCAAGAGGAGGGTTTTCCCAGGGTATCTGGTGTGTTATTGTGTCTGATTTTGAATTAATTTTCTGTGCATTACATCTGATCATGAAATTTAACATGGTATCAGAGCGGGTTTGTGAGAGGATCCAATCAGATTTATTAAACAGACCAAAGATATGGTCTGGGCAAAGCTATGTATGAGCGAGCAGCATTGGAATTAATGAGTATCAGTCGGAGGTCAAGCAACTCATCTACATCTTGGCGCACCTTTCGGGAAGTCTCATCATATGTGAATCTCTTCTGGAAATTCTGTGTTCTCTGAAACACAAGGTTGTGTCACCTTTCCATCCGCACTCTGCATACATAAGAGATCATTAGGGATCACGCAAATACGGGAGTCGTGCATTGATCGTGCCTCTATGCTCATGAAAAATTGAGAACTCAATCTCGATTTTTTATAATATTGGTGTTGGTTATTCATAAGGCTCAAATATAATACCTTTGAGACAATCACGTTGGCAGCGACGAGTAGTATATAAGGAGACGGGAATAATAGTTTCAGATTAAAGATTGTGGTGATTGCTGTGTATATGCTAAATCTGCCATTTTATAGATGCAAAACGATACAAAATAGGTGCGACATTTTTCATATGATAGATGCAAGCCACTACAGTCTCGCGGGCATATGAAGTCATCTCGAGTCCTTTGTTATCGCTCTATGCATCTTCAAAATTATGGTGCAACCATTACTCCTGATGATTTTGTTGCCTTGTCTCTTTTGGCAAGGATTCTCTGTGGAATCGACGATATGTGTTACCGGGCCTCTGTAATCTTCGTGATCCTTGAATATTAGCGGTTATTACAAGCATTGGACAGATTCTCTTACTCATGCTACTTCCAGTGTGATTCCTGTCGTCAATTGTTATACGGGTATATACGGGAAACATTGGAAGCCTTGAAGAGGATCGACATTACCAATGACATCATTGGTGTTCATAAGAGGATCTGAAGATAGTGCTGAAGAAGGTTTCTGTGATTGCAATCTGTCCCAGGTTGACATGCATATGATGTGAGTTTTGCCGCCAATCCTTAATGCAACTGCTCGGGAATCAGGTTGGATCGAGAAGCAATTGAATGTTGATTGAGATTGAGTTGCAAAATGGCTGCAACCAAATCAATTAAGAGTTGGAAATAGAGTGCATCGTAAATTTGAACGGTCAAAGACCATGTTCAAATTTAACCCTGCAAA
>VDFB02193867.1:448250096-448264708 GCA_007258455.2 Sequoia sempervirens
ATGGTCGAGACGGAATTATCTAACTCTTCTACTTCCTGACCTTTTGAAGTCGGACCAAGGTCAACAGTGGTGATAGCATACTCCTGCGGAGTGATTTCGTCCTATGGCTTATCCACTGTAGGTACTGCAATGTGCACGGAACGGTGGCCTGTCTCATTCCTCTGGATGGTGGAAAACTTCTTGGCGGGCTTCTTGGTAGCAACTTTTTCTAATCTTGCCAAGAAATCGGCAGTATCGTCCTCTTCTTCCTGTTGAGCCTCAGCAGGCACCTGAACTTTCATTCTTTCTAATAGCCAGTCTGGAATGGTTGACTGTTCAATGCCATACTCTACTTGGACCTTGTCTTCGTTTGGAACATCCATGACTCCTCTGAGGGCGGAAATCATTCCTTCCTCTAAGTCATTATCCCGGACATCCATGTCATTGTCTGAACCTAAAATCTCTGTGCCTGCTGGTGATGCAGGCTCTTCATCATCTAATTGGATAGGTTCATTGTTCACTTCCTGAGCTGCAAGAGGTTCGAGCATCTCAACCAAGGAGTCGTCTATATTAGCCACCAAATGGTCAACATTCCTGGACGCCGCTGACCGAGAAGGTCCTCCTTTATGCTTCTTGGAAACAGGTTCTGCACTTGGCACCATTTCTTTTCTTTTCTCTCCAATCCCAACCAAGTCTTGATGGGATGCCCCGGCATTAGAGGAATATGACTCTGATTCGCTCAACAGATCATATGTGAGCGTGATTCCTTTTTGTCTCAATTCCTGAACATGATCATCAACCCACCACTGAGAATATTTCGTCACTGGCCTCATCAGGGTGGCTAGGTCTGCGTGCTCTGGCTCTGACCATTTTACTGGAGGGAGAGGTCGACTTTCCTCAAAGCGAGGTTGGACGTGGTTTCCGTCATCCTGAAGCTGATCAAGTACTCGGCAGAACTCAATTGTTCTCATGAAATCTACGGACATCCTGGACCACATCTTCCGTCTGATCTCGTATTCATCGGCAGCATTTGCCCAATAATCCTCCAGTTCTGCCCTGTGCTTATATCTCCTTCCTTCCACTGTCCGGATATTATGATGTGGGTCATAATTGACCCTGGACTTGTATGCCGTGAAAGGGTACCATTGGATCTCCAGCCGTGCACTCTCAGCTGCTTGGGCGGATGGGCAGTACTCTAGCATGTTCCCGATGAAAAAAGGGAATGTGACGGACGCTTTCTTGGTCGGCCTCTGAATATTCTGGTACTCTTCTAATTGTCTCAAAACCTCGAGCAATACCATCCGATTAGTCGGATAGATAGGCAATTTATAGGGATTTCCAGTAAATCCCTGGATCCTGATATATGTGAATTTCGGGAATTGGATGAACCAAGACCCGTATTTGCTGATAAGGCATTTTGCTTCATGGCTCAGCCTTTGATGTATTCCTCCTTGGAGCTTTCTGGTGATATGCATTAGGAATGCATCATGCACCCTCCTGAAGTGAGTCTTTTCTTTCAATTGGAGCTGAGGATAGCAGTCGTAAGGCCTGAGCTCGTTCTCTCCATTGCCAATTCTGCCTTTGCAGACCAGTCCTGGATATCTGTATGATCTGGCCAATAGGTATATCACATATGAACTCATGTGAAAAGACTTAGTCTCTTCAAGGTTGATCAGTTGCTCGTGAAGGTTGTCACTTATCATCCGTGACTAGTTGAACATCTTAACTCCGGAGGTGACCTCGTCGATGAAGTAGTACATCCAGCTCTCAAAGAAGGTGCCTTGCGGATTGCCTGCGATCCTGTTCAGAATCAGCACGATATCTCCAAAATCTTCCTTGAAATCCGTGCGGCGAGGTCTCTTGGGCATCTTCTTGATTGATGGCTTTGGCTTGTCCATCCATACCTTGTTGACTGTGGTGGCGCACAAATCTGCCTTGCTGTCATATAGCATTTTGGTTTCTTCTTTGGTCTTATAGATCGTTCTTGAATGCTCAGGGATGCCAAAGGTTTCTTGGATTACAACTTCATTCAAATGTGCCAAGACTCGTCCGTCAGGGGCGATGATCTGTCTCTTTTGAGCATCATAATGGCGAGCACATTCCACCATTAACTCAGCACAATCCATGGCCGGTGGGAATCCAGCTGCTTGGAAGATCCCGTTTCTGACCATTCTTATGGCTATTGCTGTGGGAAGTCCCTTCTGACCGTATACTCTTTGCTTGAATTCGTCAAAATCCACATGTCCGAGGTCAGTATCTACAACATTCTTCCACTTTGAGATGACCTTGGTCTCCTTTTGGGCACCCTTATTGGTGAACTTCATTTTCAGCTTCCTTGATAATCCTCCTGCCGTGTCCGTCAACCTGTAGTCATAAAATTAACATTAATAAAAAGACTTTTAAAATAGTTTAAACCTCGTGCCTTGGATTCGAAAAAAATAATAACTTTTAGCTGTTCAAATAATTAAAATATTGCGAAAAAGCAAGCTGAAAGTGACTTTGATGGAGTTGAAAATTCTTGCCAGAACTTCGTCAAGAGGAAAGGGCATAAAAAGATAGCAAATTTAATTAACCAATCCTCAAACCTCAGTGAAGGATCGTCAAATGTAAATCAGATTTAAAAATCTGATTTTTTTGAAAAGTGCGCCCCTCTTCAAGAAGAATTCAGCTTTGAAAAACTCTCTTTTTCTTTTCCTGCGAAAAATTCCTCAGCATAACACTGCTTATCCTTCTGGACAATTCGACTTTGCCTATTGATGAATTGATTGCCTGACGATTTCGAGAAAGATCAAATTTCTCTTCAGCTGTGTGTGGAAAAATGAGTTGCTGAAACTCATTATAATGCTGAAGGATTGAATTCGATTTAGCAACTGCCATCTTTCTTCTTGATCCTCGATTTGTTTTCATTTTCCAAACAGGCAACTTTCCTTTTATTTTCCGACAAGGCTCAGTCTCGAACTTATCCGGACAAATCTCCCTGATCTTCAAAAATTCGATTTTTTCATTTAATGCTTATCTTTTGATTTTTCGAATTTTTAAATAAACGTTAAATCTTTAATTAAATTCGTGGTGAATTTAATTTTCTTCTTGCCGGATTTCATCTCCGCCTGGCATACTTCATTTTCGTCCGATTCGTGTCTGGCAAATTTGATTCCGTCCAAGGTATTTTTAAATTCCAAATAGTTGAGAATTAATTATTAAAATATTAAAATATTTTAATTAATTCCAACCCGTTCGTCTTGGACCCATGGCTATCTTGATTGTTCTTCCGTTTTTCTTGGCTAAGAGTTTGTTTTCCGATTTCGTCCTTCATTTCGTCTAGCCAAACCAAAATTCAAGCCATTCCGTCAAAGATTTCATTGCCAGATCCTCATTTTTCTTTGCCAAGGCGAGATTTTAAGCTTATTCTCCTCTGCCAAAATCAAATATTTCCTTGCTCGGTCGAATTTTTCTAGGCAATATCCTTGTCCGAATGTCTTTGCCGGTTGAATTTTCCTGACGTCTGACATATTCTTCATCCTTTTGGTCAAGGACGATCCTTCCTTTCCTTTTACCTCGTGCATTTTTCTTTAGCCAAAGTTGACAATTTCTTCGCATTTTCCATACTTAGGCAAATTTTGCCTCTTTTTCCTTCATCGTGTTAGGCATATTCCGTTTCATTCCTTGCCATATCCTGACGTTCTTTAGCACATGCCCTTTCAAGCTTAGCATTTGTCATCTCAAAAATGTCTGGATGTCTAGCCAACGTCTTCATTTTCCATCCATTAGCCTCTATACTTAGGCGAATTTTAGAACTTTTCTTTGGATTTGGCCTTGACACTTAGCCAAAAATCTTACCATCTTATCATCTTGGGCGGACTTCCTTGGCATCTTGGACGAACGTCATGGATGTCTTTGCTATTTTACCAACTTCTTCCAAGTGCATGGTGGACTTTGTATGGTCTTTGGGATGAACATTTTTGAACGTCCCTCTTTTCTAGGGTGAATTTCTTTGGCATCTTAGCATTTGATCTCATCACTTTATCCTTTTGGAAAGGATTTTCCACCCTTTTAAGCCTTCATACTTAACCAATTTCGAAATTTTCCCTTGGTAGGCATCAACACTTAGTAAAATTTCAATTTTTCTTACTTCATAAGTCTAGGCGGACTTTATTTGACTTTCAGCCAAGTCCCACCTTTTAAGGGCGGACTTCTCAAGCATTTTGGACGAGCTTCTAAGTGGAGGGCGGACTTTGAACCTTCTTTGGACATGCATTCTAGTGCTGGGCGGACTTTGGAACTTCCTAGCACAAGTGTGGCGGACTTTGGAGACCTTTTGGATATCCCTCTTGCATATGGCGGACTTCAAGACTCCTTAGGATGTGCCTTTTAGTGGATGGCGGACTTCTAAACTCTTCAGCACTTCCTTCCTTACACATGGCGGACTTCATCAACCTTTTGGACATGCCTTTTGGTGGATGGCGGACTTCCAAGGTTGCATGGATATCAAAGGCGGACTTTGAAGAGTCCAAGGATATTCTTCAAGATGCAAGGGCGGACTTTGGAGCATGCATGGACATGTATCTTAAGTGTTTGGACAGGCTTCCTTAGTGCTGCTGGGCGAATTCTATGACATTCCAGACCTTCACCTACCTCTCTTCATCCTTCTTTCATGGCGAATTTTCCAGAATTGCACAGATTTCTCACAAATTTCACCATGTTTGAGTTGATTTTTAAGATTTTGACCTCAGATCTGGGTGATTTTGGACTGGTTTTTGACTGGTTTTTTCCAGATTTTCGAACGTTTTCAGTCTGATTTTCATACTTTTTGAACTTTTTTTGCAAATTTTTCAAAAATTTTCAAATTTTTCATTTTGATTTTCTGAGAGTTCTGGTGAGTTTTTCGAACTTCTGAGTGCGTTTTCAGAACTCGAGACCCTTCAATAGAAACTTTCCAAAAATAGAAACTTTCCAAAAATAGAAACTTTCTAAAAATAGAAAAAGCAACCCTAAAAAATAGGGAACCCTGTTTGGTCCAAAAATGCCAAAAATGAAAAATCGAAAAAGCAACTTTTCCTAAAAAATAGGAAGTGTCAGAATTGGCCAAATTCACAGTCGATCTTCGTCTCTTGGGCCTTCTGAGCGCTTCCATGACGTCTACGCGCTGATTCAAACATGAATTCCTGACTTGGCTTGGATAACTCTTGGTGAACTGACTGGAAACTCTAAGCAAAGTGATCTCTCGTAACCGTTGCAAGGAGACAAAACCCTAAAAACTAACAGGCAACTGGGGGTCCCCATCAGCGATGGGGCGATGTGTGAAAAGGTCACAACAGGTATCAAGGGAGGGCAGATTATTATCTATTGTGCATCTAGTGTAGGTGTTGAATATTGGCCTTGTGATTGGCCTCATTGTAAAGAGAATTGTTGCTATTATTTATATATAAAAGAGAGATCTTTGTTGCTGGGTTTTATCTCCCTCAAGGGGAGGGTTTTCCCAGGGTATCTGTTGTGTTATTGTGTCTGATTTTGAATTAATTTTCTATGCATTACATATGATCATGAAATTTAACATGGTATCAAAGCAGGTGTGTGAGAGGATCTGATCAGATTTATTAAACAGATCGAAGATATGGTCTGGGAAAAGCTATGTATGAGATATGCAAGCGAGCAACATTGAAATTAATGAGTATTAGTCAGAGGTCAAGCAACTCATTTGCATTTTGGCCCACCTTTCTGGAAGTCTCGTCATATGTGAATCTCTTCTAGAAATTTTTTGTTTCTCCCAACACTAGGTTGTGTCACCTCTCCATCTGCACTCTGCATACATAGAGATCATTAGGGATCATGCAAATACGAGAGTCATGCATTGATCGTGCCTCTATACTCATGAAAATTTGAGAACTCAATCTCAATTTTTTGGTGTTGGTTATTCATAAGGCTCAAATATAATACCTTTGAGACAATCACGTTGGCAGAGACGAGTAGTATATAAGCAGATGGGAATAATAGTTTTAGATTAAAGATTGTGGTGATTGTTGTGTATATGCTAAATCTGCCATTTTATAGATGCAAAATGATACAAAATAGGTGCAAAATTTTTCATATGATAGATGCAAGCCACTACAGTCTCGTGGGCATATGAAGTCATCTCAAGTCCTTTGTTATCGCTCTATATGGTTCAACCATTACTCCTGATGATTTTGTTGCCTTGTCTCTTTTGGCCGGGATTCTCTGTGGAATCGATAATATGTGTTACCGGGCCTCTGTAATCTTCGTGGTCCTTGAATATTAGCGGTTATTTACTAGCATTGAATGGGTTCTCTTACTCATGCTACTTCTAGTGTGATTCCTAGCGTCAATTTCCATACGGGTATATACGGGAAACAATGGAAGCCTTGAAGAGGATCGAAATTACCAATGACATAATTGGTGTTCATAAGAGGATCTGAAGATAGTGTTGAAGAAGGGTTCTATGATTGAAATCTGTGCCAGGTTGACATGCATATGATGTGAGTTTTGCCGCCAATCCTTAATGCAACTACTCAGGAATCAGGTTGGATCAAGAAGCAATTGAATATTGATTGAGATTGAGTTGCAAAATGGCTGCAACCAAATCAATTAAGAGTTGGAAATAGAGTGCATCGTAAATTTGAATGGTCAAAGACCATGTTCAAATTTAACCCTACAAAAGGGCCTATGTTCAAGCCGTGAAAGTAGTGGACTAATTTGAGGGCAAGAGCAGCATTCAATACTATGTCTAGTTATTGCATCCATCAGAATACTTCAAGAGATAAGTATTTTTTGTTTTATTGAAATCACCCTTCTAGGCTGAATTTCTGTTATATCATTTATTTGGATCATGTGTGATTAGTATAAAGAGATTGTAATTTCTCTTGAGTTGTGATCTCTAGCATAAAGATCCTTTGAAGATTTCAAATTATCTATTGTGAGTTGATTCATGCTAATCATGCAGATCCTTGAGTAAAAAGGAAGAGAATTGCATTTTTCGTTGTGATAGGTTGATCACATCGATATCATTCTCCAATGCATGCTCTGTGATAGAACCTTGAACTCTTGGAGAGAGTTGGTTCTACATGCTAACCACATAATGCATTCAAGAAATCTGTAGTTGTGCAGATTGTTTTTTGTTGTGCTGAGTTTGGCACTCTCGAGAGGAGTAAAAGATGAAAGAAAGAGTTATATCAAAAATATATAAAGATAAGTTTCTTTATCCCTTTAGTTTGATCTTTTGATATATTTCTCTTTCAGGTTGATTTATTTATTCATGTTCTAACATTGTGCATAAATTCTTATGTGTCCATGCTATAACCTGAGATAGTAAACCTTGTATGATTCTAGTCTTGATATTTCTTTGGATAGTCATAAATTGTTAGTAATCTCTCTCTAAATGCTTTGTGAACAGCTAGAAGTAGGAAAGTGATTGCTTAGTGATGAAAAGATTGAGGCATTTTATGAGAAAGTTATGCCAACCAAATAAATGATCAAGCATGAAGTCACAACTTGCAGCCATGGGACTGAGTTGGTGGCTAGAGGGAGTTCCCTTCCAGAAGTCTTCTTTGCATGTTCTAAAGCAGGGATCAAGAGGGAGTTTTGTAACTTACTGAGAAGAAGTGAAGAATACTGTATTGCAAAGCTAGGTGCTAAATCCTTAGAAGATCCCTTTAGCTGTTGAGATCAGAATTGCTCAAGACTGTCATCTAGATTTTTCATTGGTAGCTCCGCAAACCTATTCAAAATAGTGAGATTTGGAATGAGGTCAAAGAGGACTATCCTGAACTCTCTACAGTACCAAAGGTGCGCACTAGAAAACATTTATCTAAGTCAAAGTGTTGCAAGAAATCTTGGATGAAGAGGTCAGAAGGTTGATGCAAGTGCCTGAAGATTTAGAGGGAGCCTGCTGAGCCTGAAGAAGATGGTAATCTTGTTGCAGCAAAGCATATCCTGAGATAATTGCGTGGCACAGTTGGATATGGATTGAGATATTCTCCAAGTTGGGATCTTCTATGATATCCTAGTGCAGCAGGAAGCAATCATCTATAGCATTGGGTACAACAGAGGCCAAGTACATAGCAGCTTGTATGGCAACTCGAGAAGTAGTGTGGCTTTGTAAGCTCCTAGCAGGATTTCTTGGACAATCAATGGAGCCTACCATTATTCATTATGATAATCAGAGTTGTGTGAAGCCTTCTATTAGATCCTATGTTTCATGACAGCTCCAAGCATGTTGAGATCAAGTACCACTATATCAGAGATATGGTACTGCGGAAGGCTATACAGTTGAGGTACATCAACACTGATGAGCAGATGGCAGATATTCTCACCAAGCCTCTTGTCAGGATAAAGTTGTGTACTTTCAAGATAAGCTTGTTATGATGGAGAATCCAGCCTTGACTGAGAAAGAGTCTCAGTATCAATGAGCCTTGTTTATTGAGTTCTTCTCTGTGAGAGAAGTTCTACGTGAAATCCCTTGCTAATGCATTTTCTTCTAAGACGGAAAATTTTGAGGTGCAAGCCCTTGTTAATGCATTTTCTTCTGAGATGGAAGAATTTGAGGTGAAAGCCCTTGTTTCCACCCTCTAAGAGAGTCATGGTGGATGTCATGTGTGTGACTCCATGACAGCATCACGTGAGAGAGTCTGTGATGATTTTTGTGTACTTGTGTTTCACCCTCTGGGAGAGCCATGATGAAAGTCACATTGAGGTGACAACATCACGCAAGTGATGAACACTTGTACATACCATACATGGGTGTAGCCATGATGGTTGATATCACAATGAAGTGATATGCTTTCACGATGAGGTGATAAGCTCCTTTCCATACATGGGTGTAGCCATGGTGGTCAATATCACAATGAGGTGATATGTTATTTCACACATGGATGTAGCCATGATGTTCATCATCACATTGAGGTGATATCCTTCTCCTTATATCTGATTGCAGGAAATGATGGTTGATGGATCTCATATTGAGATGATTCGTATTATGCAGCTAGAAGTTCTCTCCTTAGCTGAGAGGTAGTGTTAATGATAGTGCAGCTTCAGTTGCTCCTTCTAGCTCAGCCCTATTAAGGAAACATATATTAAATGATAGCCCATTGGCTATTTAATTTATATTTGTTGTTTTGTATTAACTTTATTTTATATTTTTATTATGGCCGACATGAGAAGATATGAATTCATCTTGATAGTCAAATCTTTTATTAGAAGACATTTAATATTTGTATATTAATTGAGGTCGACTTCCATATATGAAGAGACGTGATTTCACTTCTGGTCGACATCACTTATGAATTGTAATTGTGTTTATTCTGGATAACCTCATGATATGAAGAGGTGCGACCTCTCTAAGTTGTATACATTCAAGATCATCTGTCCTTTGCAATACTATCAAGCAAGTTCATTTTCTCTTCTTCATTCAAGTACAAATTTTCTCCAAGAGCAGATTGTGAATTTCTATAAGTGCAGATTATTATCTGTTGTGCATCTAGTGTAGGTGCTAAATATTGGCCTTGTGATTTGCCTCATTGTAAAGAGAATTGTTGACATTATTTATATATAAAAGAGAGATCTTTGTTGCTGGGTTTTTTCTCCCTCAAGAGGAGGGTTTTCCCAAGGTATCTGTTGTGTTATTGTGTCTGATTTTGAATTAATTTTTTGTGCATTACATCTAATCATGAAATTTAATAGAAGAGACCTAAATGTCTTGGTGCCTTGTGTCATCCCCAAAAGGAAAACACAAGATAAATAAAAAAAGGTAAGAATATTTATTATATATAGAAGAATGTAGGCACATATAGAGGAATGCACATGAAGAGAGAGAGAGGCATCAAACGAAACAATATAGGGGATTACATTATGTACATGCAATCAAATAAAGAAACATGAAAAAGTAAATAATGAAAAATACTACTATGGGACATGTGAGTCAACCTATAGTAGGTTGTCTATATCCCAATCTTAATCAGTATATATAGAAGGTTGAAACTAGCCAAATGGACAACATCAAATGTAAAAACTAGGACAAGGCTAACTAACCCCTTGCCCCCACTAAGTACAGGATGAGGATGAGTCAAGATGGGCAATGAGAATGAGATCCTTCTGATAAAGAGAATGATTTGAAATGAATGTATAACATGTAACAGTGAGAGTACTAGGATCTACAACTATTACATGGCAAGGAGCAAAGTGAATGTTATGCAACTATTTTTTCATAGAAATCATCATCATTAGAATAAAAACCACTCAATAACAATTTTAATGCATGACACTTGTCAGTAGGATTCCCAAGAGTTCTATGATATGTGCAATAATTCATGCTCTTATTAGGTATGATTCTTTTACTAGAAGGTGGAAATTTAATCCTACCTTGTTTAAGAAGGTGTTCCATCCTTCATTCAATTTCTATTTGTGTATGTAAGAATGGAAATTTTTTGAGTTTGTAAGGGTTGTGTTACTTTCTTGGTTCACCAATTTGTTGAGGTACATGTTGGGGAGGAGAACCTAAGACTCCTTTATCATCCTTTTGAAACTTTGGTTGTTCGTTAGGAAGGAAGACACTTATGTTGAGAGGAGGATCTTGATATCCTAATCCTTTGGTTTGTTCAATGGGACGTTGCTCTAAAATTTAATGAATTTCATGCTCATTAGTTATGTTGCATCCTTGGTTGGTTAAAATCTCAAATCTTTGGCCATAAGTCTCTTCTAGGTTGATAGGAGTGTCGGTCACTTTGTTAACATAATATGGATGGGTATGCACTAGATTAGAAAAGCTAGGTTCACTCATTGTTGGAATTTTAGGCTTTGATTGTGACTCAATTTTAGGATGTAAAATAACAAACATCTCAAGTTGTGTTGGTTGTTTCATAGAGGGGTAAAAGGATGCATTTTTATTCTCAAGATTGTTAAGGCAATCATTTATGAACTCATTCATGCTAGAATAATATTCTCCAATGATGCCAACTTCATGAGGACACTCATTAGGAGTTGGTTGAGCATGATTAGGTTCAATTGCACTAGGATCATTTCCAAAAAACAAAACTTGAAACATCAACTAAGGAAAAGAAGGACTTCCACATATTGTTAAAACACTAATCCATTTTCATATTTTTAGATTTAAAACAAGGTAATTTTTTATTACACTATGTAAAACCTAAAAACGAATTCTTGTAAATGCAATTTTGAAATCACACAATGCATTAAATTTACCAAATTAAGCTAGATATGATGAAATTGATGAAATGTAAATTCTACAAACAATAACATAAATCTAAAAGTTGCAAACATAAATGCAAAAATGAATATTTTAATACCCAAAAAATTAGAATATGACCTAATCTGGTACTCATTCACCCTAGGGTGAATGGGTCCTAGATGAGGGTTTTGAAACAAGTTTTTACATATTTTTAAGTGATTTTGAGTGATTTCCATATTCTAGTTTCTTACAGCAAGTTTCAATGTTATGTTTTTGTGAATTAAATGTTAAATGCAAGTGAAAAATGTGACAAAATTATAACCTAGAACACCTAATTTGATATACAATGTTTGTTTCAATTTTCAAATGAGAGTAAATGATATGCAATATGACTGATATTTTTGGTATTTTTCAGATTTAAAGAATGCAAAGATGCAATCCCAAAAAACCTTAAATGAAATGAAAAGTAGACACCCTAAATGAGGCCTAGTTCAATGCAAAGAGATGCAAATGAATGCAAGATCTAAATCTAGGATAAAATAGGATTCTAAAATCAAAAAATGAAATGATCAAAGTCAAGTTCAAAAAGTTTGGTTCACCAAAATGAAACAAGTATGATGAACCTATTTCTCTAGTTTCATTCAAAATGTGTGTTACAAAGGACTGATGCAAGTTACACACATTTGAGATGCACATTCACAAAATAGCTGGACAGAAAAAAAATATCACACAGAGATAACACCAGATATATGTGGGAAATCCCTTATGGGAGAAAAACCCACCACACCAAGTAAAGTCACTTTGTATTACAATAAATAAATTACATACATAGTTACAGACTTCACTCCCAGATGTTAACTCACAACAGCATCACCTTGGTCGACCTCTAGACACACATATAGTTCATCTCACTCACTATTTTCATGCTTGTAAAGCATATAATAAATTCAAAACATTGAACCAACAACCATTAGGGTTTCATTTAATTTTTTGTTCATTCACCAACAAGCTTCCTCCATCTCAAGCCATGCATATCGCCAGTAGCACACATCGAGCCATTCAGTATTAAATTTTAGTTATAGAGAATATAACTATATTCGTACTTTGTCAATCACCAAGTCTGATCATGCAGTAAATGCAAATATATCGCTAATAAGAAATACAACTTTCGACCAATGATTTTTGATTTACAACAGTGATGTAAAATCAACAAATGGAATTATGCCACATGTCGACACATCACTTTTCCATTGCATTTGACTATCACACCAAATTGTTAGCTATTCCTTGTGGTCTCTACTAAGAAACACATACACCACTTGTGCAATTCTGGAGAATCAAGATGGGAATCTACAATATTTGCAACAAGTCTTCCAGAAAATACTTAAATATTTAACTCCCAACCTCCAAGTGGTCCCCACATCTGTTGGCATCCAAGTCACTATCATACATTGTCATCACTATCCATGCAGACCAATCCCACCAAACCATTAGCTTGTTGCTCAATCAGAGAAAACACAAACTTCAAAACCCCTAGTCGGAGGTTAGGAAATTCTCAAACATCGCAACACTAAAGGAGATCAGCTAGTTAGGAAGTTAAGTAACTTATGAATCTGCGGCAAGGTTCCAAGGTTAGCAATTGCAGCAATCCCATGACCAACACACTATCACCCATATATCATCTTTCAAAACCCTACGACATAGGTTACAACGTTCAAGATTTGGGCGATAGGCTGACAATGAAGACCAACAAAGGGGAAATCCCCCAAGTCTTTAATAGAGGTTCAAGCTAGCAAGTTGAGGCACATTTTCCAACAAGCTCCCACTTGACGAAGACTTACTGGCTTCCTCCAAACTCAAACTTAATGAAGATCATAGGCCCCAAGACCCATCGAACTGGCACACCACCTATACTTGTTTGTGCTCATAGGCTTTGTTAATGCATCAACAACATTATCCAAAGTATTCACCTTTTCCAGATTAACCTTTCCATCCTCCACCATATCATGAACGAAATGATATTGTACATCAATGTGCTTCATCCTAGCATGGAAAGTGAGACTTTGCGCCAAATAAATAGCACTCCGACTGTCACAACAAATCATAATCTTCCCTACATTAAACCCAATGTCTAAACATAAACACCTAAGAAAAATGGCTTCTTTGTAGACGTGTTGCTACCATATATTCTACCTCAATAGTAGATAAAGTGACTACAGCCTACTGCTTGCTCATCCAACTCACTACTCCACCAAATAACATGAAAATGTACCCATTGGTGGATCTTCTATTGTTAATGTCCCCTACCCAATTAGAATCCACATACCCACAAATGCTAAGAGATCTTTGTGATCTCGTTGAGTTTTGATGATAACACAAAGCAAACTCTGAGGTACCCTTCAAATATCTAAAAACCCTCTTCACAACATCCCAATGTGGCCTTCCTGGGTTAGCCATAAACCAACTAAGAACTCCCACTGCTTGGGAAATGTTTGGCCTAGTACAAACCATAGCATACATTAACTGCCAACAACACTTGCATACGGTACCCTAGTCATGTCCTCCATCTCAGTAGAAGACTTTGAATGGTCTTCAATAGTTAGCTTTGTTCTTTACAACACTAGAACAACTAGTTGCTTGCAATCAATCATTCTGAATCTCTCTAGGATAGTATTTATATACTTACTCTAGCTGAGCCAAAGCTTTCTACTTCCTCTATCCCTTTTTATTTCCATCCCCAAAATATACCTTGATGCACCCAGATCTTTCATTTTGAACTTTGCACACAACTGAGACTTAAGATCAGAAATCAAAGTCTTAATATTTCCTATGAACAACATATCCTTGACATATACGGTAATAATAAGCACATGATCATTTTCAATTTTTTAATAAACACAATGATCAAATTTTGAACTCAGAAATACCAACAACAACACAAAGGTGTCAAATTTTGCTACCACATTCTAGGTGATTGCTTCAAACCATACAGAGATTTCTTTAACTTGCAAACTAGGCTTTCTTTACCTTTTTCAAAGAAGTGCTTAGGCTAGGACATATAAATTTCTAGTTCAAACTCTCCATGAAGAAACATTGTCTTCACATCCATCTACTCGATCTCTAAGTCATATGCGGCTGCAAGTGACAAAAGAAATATGATAGATGTCAGCTTACCTATAGGAGAAAATATGTATCCATAATCAACTCCCTCCACATGGGAATACCCTTTCATGACCAACTAAGCTTTATACTTTTCAACACTACCATCCAAACTAGTCTTCTTCTTAAATACCCATTTATAGCCAACAATATTTTTCCCTTCAATAAAAGGTACCAAACCCCAGGTTTCATTCTTCTTCAATGACGCCATTTCTTCATTCATGGCTTTCAACCAGGAATTTGAGTCATACATATTAATTTCCTCTTTCACAATCCTAGG
>VDFB02193867.1:448264808-448314666 GCA_007258455.2 Sequoia sempervirens
TCACCAAAATGAAACAAGTATGATGAACCTATTTCTCTAGTTTCATTCAAAATGTGTGTTACAAAGGACTGATGCAAGTTACACACATTTGAGATGCACATTCACAAAATAGCTGGACAGAAAAAAAATATCACACAGAGATAACACCAGATATATGTGGGAAATCCCTTATGGGAGAAAAACCCACCACACCAAGTAAAGTCACTTTGTATTACAATAAATAAATTACATACATAGTTACAGACTTCACTCCCAGATGTTAACTCACAACAGCATCACCTTGGTCGACCTCTAGACACACATATAGTTCATCTCACTCACTATTTTCATGCTTGTAAAGCATATAATAAATTCAAAACAATGAACCAACAACCATTAGGGTTTCATTGAATTTTTTGTTCATTCACCAACAAGCTTCCTCCATCTCAAGCCGTGCATATCACCAGTAGCACACATCGAGCCATTCAGTATTAAATTTTAGTTATAGAGAATATAACTATATTTGTACTTTGTCAACCACCAAGTCCGATCATGCAGTAAATGCAAATATATCGCTAATAAGAAATACAACTTTCGACCAATGATTGTTGATTTACAACAGTGATGTAAAATCAACAAATGGAATTATGCCACATGTCGACACATCACTTTTCCATTGCATTTGACTATCACACCAAATTGTTAGCTATTCCTTGTGGTCTCTACTAAGAAACACATACACCACTTGTGCAATTCTGGAGAATCAAGATGGGAATCTACAATATTTGCAACAAGTCTTCCAGAAAATACTTAAATATTTAACTCCCAACCTCCAAGTGGTCCCCACATCTGTTGGCATCCAAGTCACTATCATACATTGTCATCACTATCCATGCAGACCAATCCCACCAAACCATTAGCTTGTTGCTCAATCAGAGAAAACACAAACTTCAAAACCCCTAGTCGGAGGTTAGGAAATTCTCAAACATCGCAACACTAAAGGAGATCAGCTAGTTAGGAAGTTAAGTAACTTATGAATCTGCGGCAAGGTTCCAAGGTTAGCAATTGCAGCAATCCCATGACCAACACACTATCACCCATATATCATCTTTCAAAACCCTACGACATAGGTTACAACGTTCAAGATTTGGGCGATAGGCTGACAATGAAGACCAACAAAGGGGAAATCCCCCAAGTCTTTAATAGAGGTTCAAGCTAGCAAGTTGAGGCACATTTTCCAACAAGCTCCCACTTGACGAAGACTTACTGGCTTCCTCCAAACTCAAACTTAATGAAGATCATAGGCCCCAAGACCCATCGAACTGGCACACCACCTATACTTGTTTGTGCTCATAGGCTTTGTTAATGCATCAACAACATTATCCAAAGTATTCACCTTTTCCAGATTAACCTTTCCATCCTCCACCATATCATGAACGAAATGATATTGTACATCAATGTGCTTCATCCTAGCATGGAAAGTGAGACTTTGCGCCAAATAAATAGCACTCCGACTGTCACAACAAATCATAATCTTCCCTACATTAAACCCAATGTCTAAACATAAACACCTAAGAAAAATGGCTTCTTTGTAGACGTGTTGCTACCATATATTCTACCTCAATAGTAGATAAAGTGACTACAGCCTACTGCTTGCTCATCCAACTCACTACTCCACCAAATAACATGAAAATGTACCCATTGGTGGATCTTCTATTGTTAATGTCCCCTACCCAATTAGAATCCACATACCCACAAATGCTAAGAGATCTTTGTGATCTCGTTGAGTTTTGATGATAACACAAAGCAAACTCTGAGGTACCCTTCAAATATCTAAAAACCCTCTTCACAACATCCCAATGTGGCCTTCCTGGGTTAGCCATAAACCAACTAAGAACTCCCACTGCTTGGGAAATGTTTGGCCTAGTACAAACCATAGCATACATTAACTGCCAACAACACTTGCATACGGTACCCTAGTCATGTCCTCCATCTCAGTAGAAGACTTTGAATGGTCTTCAATAGTTAGCTTTGTTCTTTACAACACTAGAACAACTAGTTGCTTGCAATCAATCATTCTGAATCTCTCTAGGATAGTATTTATATACTTACTCTAGCTGAGCCAAAGCTTTCTACTTCCTCTATCCCTTTTTATTTCCATCCCCAAAATATACCTTGATGCACCCAGATCTTTCATTTTGAACTTTGCACACAACTGAGACTTAAGATCAGAAATCAAAGTCTTAATATTTCCTATGAACAACATATCCTTGACATATACGGTAATAATAAGCACATGATCATTTTCAATTTTTTAATAAACACAATGATCAAATTTTGAACTCAGAAATACCAACAACAACACAAAGGTGTCAAATTTTGCTACCACATTCTAGGTGATTGCTTCAAACCATACAGAGATTTCTTTAACTTGCAAACTAGGCTTTCTTTACCTTTTTCAAAGAAGTGCTTAGGCTAGGACATATAAATTTCTAGTTCAAACTCTCCATGAAGAAACATTGTCTTCACATCCATCTACTCGATCTCTAAGTCATATGCGGCTGCAAGTGACAAAAGAAATATGATAGATGTCAGCTTACCTATAGGAGAAAATATGTATCCATAATCAACTCCCTCCACATGGGAATACCCTTTCATGACCAACTAAGCTTTATACTTTTCAACACTACCATCCAAACTAGTCTTCTTCTTAAATACCCATTTATAGCCAACAATATTTTTCCCTTCAATAAAAGGTACCAAACCCCAGGTTTCATTCTTCTTCAATGACGCCATTTCTTCATTCATGGCTTTCAACCAGGAATTTGAGTCATACATATTAATTTCCTCTTTCACAATCCTAGGCTCATTAGTGCTAATAATCAAAGCATAGGCATAGTTCAAATCCAACATAGAAAACTCGTACCTATCAGGTTGATGCTTTTCACATGTAGACCTCCTCATAGGTTGAGGCTGAAGTTGTGGTTCTTCTTCTTCAGAACTCTTAGAGCTGCTAGAACTCTGCTCAATTTCAGGAGCACTTTGTATTTCCTCTTTATTTGGAGTTTGAGGGATTTCAACTACACCATCCTTCTTTTCCTTTATATTTGTCTCTAACTATTGACCAACTATTGAAGGCTTTAGCTCATGAAAGATTACACTTTTGTTGTACAAAACCTTCTTAGTGATAGGATTCCAAAGCTTGTATCCTTTCACACCAATTCCATAGCCAATGAACATATATTTAATAGCCTTTTTCTCCAACTTTGAACTTTTCTCATTTGGAACATATGCATATGTCTCATAGCCAAACACACGAATATGTCTTAGAGAGGGCTTCTTACCAGACCATGCTTCCAAAGGTGTTTTTTCAACAAGATCTAAACAAGGTGAACAATTTACCAAGTAACATGTTGTAGCCACAACCTCATCCTAGAATTTCTACTCTAGACCAGCACCACTCAACATACTTCTTACTATTTCCATCAGCATCTTGTTTAACCTTTCAGCAACTCCATTCTGTTTTGGAGTATAAGGTATAGTTTTATGTCTTTTAATTCCATGGTCTTTGCAATACCATTCAAAATCTACAGAACAAAACTCACTACCATTATCTATCCTCAAGCACTTGATCTTCCTTCTAGTCTAATTTTCTACCAAGTTTTAAAACTCTTTAAACTAACTGAACACTTTTTATTTACTCTTCAAAAAATACACAAATGCCCTTCTCAAAAAATAATCAATAAAAGAAACATAATATCTAGACTTCAATAATGAAGGGACATTCATTAGACCAAATACATTAGAATGAACATAATCTAGTACACTAGAATATTTATGAGGACTCGAATAAAATGAAACATGATGTTGCTTTCCATAAATACAATTTTCACAAAATTCAAACTCAAGATTGCAATCAACAAGCCTGTCAACAAGATTTTTATTTTTCAAGGTTTTTAATCCTTTCTCACCTATGTGACTGAGTCTATGATGCCACAACATGGTCTTCTCCACTAGAAGTTTCACCTTCAAGTAATTTTCACCAAGAGGAGCTTCATTCTCCTTCTCTACACAAGCAGCTTTGCTTGACTTTACAAAGACATTACATTGAACAGGATGCGTGTCTAGTTTGTATAGAGTGCTTATGCATACACCTTTAGCCAACACCATTGCACCTCTAGTTATCTTATAGCCTTCACTTAAGAAATAAACTTGCACACAAGCATCAGTCAACTTACTGACTGAAATCAAGTTATGAGCCAAACCTAGTATGTGCAGTATGCCATCAATCCCTTTGATTCTTCCATCCAAGAATTGGATTTTGACTCTTCCACAACCAACAATTTTTAGAGTTGAATCACTTTCTAGGTACACCTTTCCACCAACATACTTTTCATAGTTAGTGAACCACTCTCTGTGATATGTCATGTGAAAAGATACACCTAATTCAATTAGCCAGATGTCATCTAATGCCTGAGTCACCAAGGCTACAATGAAGGCATCAACATCACTCTAACAAGAGACATTGTTCAAATATTTATTCTTCTTCTTTTTCTCCTCCTTACAATCCTTTCATAAATGACCAGACTACCCATAGTTCCAGCATTTCACCTTGGACATTTTACCAAGAGACTTTGATCTCCCTATAGATTTGGATTTAGAATTATTGTCTTTCTTCTTGCCTCTCTCCTTTGATCTACTCCAAACAACAAGAACCTCCTTGGCCTTCTCAAAACAACTAGCAAGTTACACACATTTGACATGCACATTCACAAAACAACTAGACAAACAAAAATATCACACACAGATATAACACTAGATATACGTGGGAAAACCCTTACGAGAGAAAAACCCACTACACCAAGTAAAGTCACTTTGTATTATAATAAATAAATTACATACAAAGTTATAGACTTCACTCTTAGATGTTAACTCACAACAACATCACCTTGGTTGACCTCCAAACACACATACAGTTCATCTCACTCACTGTTATTATGCCCATAAATCATATAATAATTTCAAAATAACTAACCAACAACCATTAGGGTTTCATTTAATTTTATATGCCTTTGCTGACAAGCTTCCTCCATCTTGGGCTACACATATTTCCAACAACACATATCGAGCCACTCAGGATTTAAATTTCAATTGCAAACAATATAACTATATTTGTACTTTATCAACCCCTGAGTTAGATCATGTAGTAAATGCAAATATATCACTAATAGGAAATATAGATTTTAGCCAATGATTGTTGATCTACAACAGCACTGTAAAATCAACAAATGAAATCATGCCATGTGTTGACACATCACTTGTCCATCTCATTTGAATATTAAACCAAACTATCAACCATTCCTTGTGGTCTCTAGCAAGACACACGTACACCACTTGTGGAATTCCAAATAATCAAGATTGGAATCTACAATATTTGCAACAAGTCTTCTAGAAAAGACTTAAATATTTAACTCCCAACCTCTAAGTGGTCCCCACATCCATCCACATCAAAATCACCATTGTACACTATCGTAACCATTCACACAGACCAGTCTCACCAAACCATCGACTTGTCTCTCAATTGGAGAAAACACAAACTTCACAACCCCAAGTCGAAGTTCCCGAACACCACAACACTAATGGAGATCGGCCAGTTAGGAAGTTAAGTAACTTCTAAACTCTGCGACAAGGTTCCAAGGTTATAAATTGCAACATTCATGTGACCAACACACTCTCACCTAGTTATCATCTTTTAGAACCCCGTGAAATAGGTTACAAGGTTTAATATTTGTGCAATAGGTTGATAATGAAGACCAACAAAGGGGAAATCCACCAAGTCTTTAATATAGGTTCAAGCCAACAAGTTGAGGCACATTTTCTAGCATTATTTTGGTAATTAAACCTTCAAATGAAATAGAAAAGAATGAAGGAATGATGAATGAACAAATGCAATGTCACAACTCATCAATCCCTATTTGAAAATTGGATAACAAATCTCCAATCTAGCATGAAGTGGCCTCAATGAATGTAGATCTTGATCATGAAACTTGATGTGAAACAATGCCTTTGATATGCTTTGATAGATCTTGAACACTACATCACGATATTAGTTCAAACAACATGCATGATGTAATACATCTTTGATATGACAATGGAATCTTGATTGTTGCAATATTCTTCTACAAATATTCCCTTGAATTCCTTAGAAATTCTCTTGAATGCTCTTGATAATGCTCACTAGAATGCTCTAGGTGCTCTCTTGAAAATCTTACGAGAAACTAATACATATTTTAAGATTAATTCTTGAAATTCAAATATCACAAGCCGACATTGAATAATGGATTTGAAATCATTAAAATACAACCAAAAACATATTTTAAAGGGAGGCCCTAGGTCTAAGTGAGGACCCATTCATCATAGGGAAAATGGGTCCTAGGCCACTTACCTAGGACACACAATAGTAAATTTTAAACATTATACAAAAATAGGGTACTAGGCCTAAGTGAGGATTCCTAGGTCACTTACCTAGGACACACATCTTCCAAAGTTAAGTGTTGTGAAATGGAATTTATTAATGTTTGATTTTATCTGTTGGAATTTGCATTTAATTAGGATTGGATTTGAATTAAAGGGGCCAGTTAAGGCCAATTAACCTCAATCAATTAATAAATCCCTACATTAATGTGAAAGTGTAAAGATACACCTTACAACATAAAAAAACAAGGCACCATTAAGTCCATTTTATTAAAAAGGGACAAACTTAATGTGAATTTGTAAAACATATTACAAACTAAATTAAGGCAACATTGGGCTCATTTATTAATTAATCATTCCCAAATTAAGTGTGAAAAGGTGATACTTTTTCCTACACTACATTTTCTTCAACATAGTTGTTAGTGGTTTTAAAAAATCAACAAGATTAGGTGTAAACCTCCTAGCAAAATTTATCCTTCCAAGGAAACTTTGCAAACTTTTTCTATGGCTAGGTAGAGTCAAAGAAAAAATAGCACTCACCCTTTTAGGATTAATTGTTACTCTATGTTTTGACACCACATGACCTAGTAACACCACATGGTCTAGTAACTTACCTTCATATACTACAAAAATGCACTTTTTGGGATTAAGTGATATCCCAAACTCTCTACACCTATCAAAAATCTACCTTAGGTGGGTGAAATTTTTGTTTGCATCCTTGGAGAAAATGGTAATATCATCCAAATATACAAGAACGATCTTGCACATGAGGACCTGGAAAGTAATATACATTTCCCTTTGAAAGGTTGTCGAAGCATTGGGAAATCCAAAAGGAATTTTCTTGTATGCCACTACTTGGAGGTGAAAGTTGTCTTATATTGGTCCTCTTCCCTCACTAACACCTAGTTGTACCCAAAATAACCATCCAACAAAGAGAACCTTTAAGAACCTGCAACAAATTGTAATTTTTTGCCATAGATGGAAATGGATAATGGTCTTTGAGTGAGGCCCTATTTAGGTCTCTAAATTAAACACACAACCTTATTTATCCTCTTTTATTTCTTGCAGGGACAAGAATAGAAACCCATGAAGTGTGTTTTATTGGAAAGACAATGTTTCTCTCAATTATCGTTTTCAATTCATTTCTCATGAGTGGATCAAGCTTGGGATTTAAAGACCTTTACTTTTTCTGTATTGGTTTCACATTTGGTTCAATCTTAATGGTATGTTGGGATATCTTTGGATCAAGGTTATTTAAATAATAATATTCCCAAGCAAAAATGTCAATAAATTCTTGACAAAGTGTAGCAAAAGCTTCTTTATCCTCCTGGGAACAAAGCTTACCAATTTTTATAAGCTTACCTTTGAAGATTTCCACTTCTTTATAGTGTTCTTGTTTGACATGCATGTTGGTTTTTCCTCATTTCAGCTTATCATCTAAATTAAAAATAGAATCTAAAGTGACCAAACCTTTTGACAATTTGTTTGTTCTCAACTGTATGATCTAGCCATTGTGTTGTTGTTGTGACTTTTCTTGGTTCCCAGTTGTAAACTCAACCTCTTTGAGTAAGAAATTGAGCTCTTTCTCATCACTTTCAAATACTTTACAATGAATTTTTTTATCAGGAATGGGTGGCCTTACAACCACCTTAACATGCTACTATAACTTCTCATTTTTAACATCATTTGGAATGTTCAATTGGGCACCTATAGCATCCAGCCTATCAACATGTTTGTTCTGATTCCTAGGTGTGGGTAACAAATTGAAAGAATCAAATTATTATATCATATCCCATACCCTATGTTTATATGACTTGAGCAAGTCATTTTTGGCCAGTTGCAAACCTTTTACCTAGTTCATGATCAATTCACTATCACCAAACACTTATAGGAAGCTTATTTTCCTTTTCCTTACCCACTCCAAACTTTGTATAAGGCCTTCATAATCATTTTTTTTGTTAGTACATCTAAAAGAGAAACAAAAAGATGAGTAATACTTTTCACCTTGTAGGGATACAAGCATGGTACCTCCATGAGCTTCATGCCTACTTATTGAACCATCAAAAAACATTTTCCAAACCTCATTTTGTTATTTTTCATGTAGTTGATCCTCTTCCTTTTGAATATTATGGATGAAAGAATCTGGATCATGAACCAAAAGTATAACTAAGCTCGCCTCCTTCAAATACTCATTTGGGTCAATTTTAGTGCCTCCAGCTTCCCATTCCTCCAAAAGGGTATCCAGAATATCCTCTACTTGGATGCCTGTATCTTTAGCAATAGTATTCTCATCATGGTCAAAAATAGCACAATTTAGCATTGGCAACATGAGGTACATATGGTTCTATGTGATCCTTTGCTATAGATTCAGACTTAATAGTCACCTTGGTTTAATACATTGTTCTAAACAACACATGTTACCAATTTGACTATAGATAGCCACCTATAGTGAAATCTCTCAAAAGACAAAGGGAAAAGTAAGGTGGCAAGTCAATCACATAGACATATTATGTAATAGAAAAGTTAGGGCATGCATGCAAGGTAAGGACTAGATCCTTCAAAAACCCCATAGTATGGATAGTTTTCCCATCAAGTTGGACTACCCCCTTCTTGAGGGATCAATACTCAATACCCATTTTGTGTGTAATTTTTGGGTATAACAGAGCTACTAGCCCCTTATTCAATCATACAATTATGAACCAAATTCTCTTCTATGATTAAGGACACATAAAACGGTGGTGGATTGACCACTTTGTTTGTCTATTCCTTGTTGTCTTGGGGTGTATTAGAAAGTATAGATTTATCTCATTTACTCGAGAGCTCCTTTGATACACCCATATTTTGATAGGGTAGCTTGCAATAAATCCTTCTATTCAAGATATAAAAAAAGTCCCACATAGAGATAATAACACTAGCCATTTTCATATGCTCAAGTATATTGAAAGAGGCCACATTTACCTTCTATTGCTTTTTTATAACAATGGTCTCTCCTTGCAAGTGGGTTGACTAAGACTGATTCCCAAGCTTCTCTTTAGTGGTCCCTTGTTGATTCTTTTATTGGACCTATGCTACTTGAGGCACAAATGGCCTAGTACCCTCTTGATTCATTCAAGAAGCTTGATGAGACTCCTTACTTGATGGTTGCACTATTTCCATATCTCTCTTCTTGCTTCTTGTGTTAGCTCCTATAGAGATATGGTCTTGGTTAACCCCACAAAACTCTTATCCTTTCCAATTTAGTAATGTAGTATCACTTGGAAACTTCTTTTTTTATGTAAGGGTATTTCATCCAATGCATTTGGTTGTAAACTAAGCGCATTTTGTACCATTAACGCTTGATTAATCACCCCATTTGAATAAGTAGACTAGTTATAGGGTTGATTGAAAGGAAAACAACATTCATATTCTTGAGAAAGGTTCTTTTGTATAGGTACTAATTCTTTTGATGTTCTTGCTACATTCAGGTTATATGCTTGAAAGGGTCTTGGGTTAAGGGCTTGTCATTGGCCTTGATTATTTGATTGATAAGGTAACCTATTAGATTCATTTGGATGGTAAGTCATTTGATTTGGGGGTTGGTAAGGCTTGTAATTTTAAACTTTATGCTTTTTAATGTTTACTAACTCATTCCCAAATGTTTCGAGGAGGTCCTTTATCTCTCATAGCTCAAGAGACTATGTTGGGATAGCCTTTTTGCATAGGAGTAATTGGAAGAGGGGTTATTTGTGGCAATTTCATAGGAATAGTTGGTGAAATTTCTAGGAAAATAGGCTTGGGAGGTCTTGGGGAAATTTGCGCAAATTGGATGAGGCTATTCTCAACTTTTAAATCTACTTCATTGTTAGGACACCAAATCTACACCTGATTTGCTAAGCTTTTCCAATTGCACTTTGCAGATTTGGACCAACATTGGAGTGCTTTCAAGTTGTGGGTAACCTATCTAAAAGTAGACCTCTAGATTGTGGGTCAACTTCCTCATTCGATATCACCTAACTATTGAATTTCTAAGATAAGGGTAAGAGTGTCATAAAATAAACCTAATGCTAGAAAGAGATTAAAGTGATACACCAAAAAAATTTAGACCTACTAATAGCCTTGCTCACTCAAATTAATATTTCAAAGCTAACTTACACAAATCCCTATCCAATGTAGTTCACATCAATAATTTATAAAGAGGCTTGTAACAATGTTCTTAAAAGGAAAAGGCAGATTTCACAATCAATAACACTACTAAACAACATAATTTATAACCTGTAACCATACATTTTATGTCAAATGGATGCATAAAATATGGGACAAGTTGTAACGAAAATTCCTTTTCACAAACAGACTAATCAACCATTAATAACACACCACAAAACATGAAGAGGAAAGGTAACAATGCTCCAATCTATTAAATCAAAGTGCTTACTATATATTAGGTCTAAGTTACAATGTAGCTTCATGAAAAAATAACTCCAACATAGTAGCTATCCTCCTGCTGAAAAAGAAAGAACTCCTAAAATGTTCAAGAATGAACATATTTAACCAACACCCACCAAAACCTCACACACATGTTCTTCTAGAAGACTATCCTCGAATCAAACAAAAATGGCCCCAAAAGAACCTTCTAGAAGTCTCTAAAATGGCCTCTACATGGAGAAAAAATAACCTAAGCCAATAGCCATCCCAAAATTGTGACCAAAATATCTCCAGCTGACATCATTCCCACTAAAAATAGTCCAAACAACATCACGCACTTCCCACACCTCTACAAATCATCATTGGTCCTATTTCAACATTTGACCACACTCTCCATCATGCAATATGTGTGTTTCTGAAAACACATGGCTTTTCAAGAATTAAATATAGTGATTTGTTAAGTGATTTATAAAACATCAATTAACAAATCACTTTACAATTAGGTCCAAATCAAAAAGGGCCCACCATCTTTCTGTGTTACATTAGCATTAAAAGGCACAATAAAAGTGATTTTAAAATTACTTACATGATATTTTGAGACATAGAATAAAATTTAATGCTATGGAAAAAGCTTTCAAAATCTTTAAAGGTACTTTGACTATCAACTTACCACCCATATTTTGCATTCTTCCCACACATGTCATAATCACATGGTTTTCAAAGGCACATAGTATCAATATTACTTGGCTAATAAGGCTGACCTCCAAGACTCTTGGAAAGAATAATCCAAGTCATATGATGTTGGAAAGAAATAGCAACACATTGTCAATACACATTTTAGCATAAGTCAAATAAGGGAAGAAATCCCTACAGAATAAAATGCCTAAGTGATAACACATGACATAGTGAAGACTTAGCAAAACTTTTTAAATGGGAAAGCTCAAAAGGCATAAAAAATTCCTAAGGCAATAACATTGGTCATCGACCCCATCACATTTCATGTGTTGATTTTTAAAATAAGGGATAAAAAATCCCATCGATATCCAAATGGGGGTCAAACCTTAATGATAATATCTGAATAATGGAAAAACACCATCATTTGGTCACTTGGAAGAATCTAGAAAATGATGCTCTTTCACCAAGGTTTGAGAAAACATAGGAAAAATATAGATTCACCATGGTTTCGTTGACTTCATTGATGATAAACACCATGAGCAGCAGGTAAAATGCTTTATGTAGCTTAAAAACTAAATTTTTCACCATCTGGAGGTTGTTTTTCAACCAACAAGTCCTGGCCATGGACATTTTTTTGACCCATCTATATTGTTTCCTCTTTTTGTTGTTGTAATGCAACATTGAAATGACAAAATGCAATCTGATTTACTTTGACAATCACTCCTTCATGCATATTGAAACTAGCAATTTTATGGTTTATCTTTAAATGTTTAAACAACATGAAAAGAATAACACTAGCTACCTAATTCAGCTGAAAGAAAAAAATCAGGTAACATTCATAAGCATCAAGAAGTGTGTGTGCACCCATAGGTTGTATCATTACAAAAATTTCACTATTGAAAGCCCTCAAAAAATATAGGAAAGAATGATAAGTTGAAGGTCTTACCAGCAGTAGGATTTAATCCCAAGTCTTTTGGAAACAAAAATTTAAGTTTGTCATGTGCTCGTGGGGAGCTCTCTTGATGGTCATTAGCTGCTCCACCAAAGATAGGTTATCTATTATTTCTTCAAAATGCTTACAGAGACTATCTCCTAGCTAATCCTAATAAATGATAGAATTTACTACCAACCCTTTGAACCACTATAATTCTTTTCTTCTGAATAAGGCAACCAAGAGTCTAAGAGCAACATTTTCCTCTATAATATTGTGGAGTGCACATAGTGAGGACACATCTCTAATGTGTTCAACAGGGGTGATTTGGTAGTGTAAGTCCCCTCCCTTTTATATTAGTGTCATAGCCCTTTCATTCTAAACTTATGCTACTCTATCATGTGGATTAAGGGTGCATCATTTAGATTATACTGGATTCAACTATGTTTTGAGTGCCACTGCACTTTTAGTCATTTGAATCTAAGGGGGGATTAGTTAAACTCTCATGTGAATGCTTCAATTAAGGTATATAACTACATCTACATTTATAGATACGATAAAGGGTCATACTATAATGTGTTTCTAAGACCCACTTGTTATAAAAGTCCTTTCTTATCATTTGACTCATGTTGATTTGGAATGTCTCCTATAGTACTCGCTCGAGGTTCCTCATATCAGGTATTATGACTAGAGTCACTAAGGAGCCTTAGAGGTTTTAGTAAAAATAGCAGGGGCAGATTGGATCCCTATAGTACTGCTTAACTTAGAGAATACAAGCTAGCAAGTGATTAAGGAAATGTGAAGAATTTTAGAGTCCATACTACTATTGAGGTGGAGGAATATCATTGAACTATGATATGCACTTAAATTAGAAAATCATACCATTACTTATATTTGGGATATATTAAAAGAGATTTAGTCTAATAAGGATGGCTGAACCTAGCTAAAGTTAGATTAATTTATCAAGAATAAATAACTTAATTTATCGTCCTATGCTTAATATCATTTTAATTGGTATTGGGGATCACTACGATAGTTCAACGAAGTCATGAGTTCTCCACATTCAATAATAGAATACTAAATCATTTATTAATTTACCATGATAGGATAAGGAAATTCCTTAGAACTTAAATCATTTTGAAAAGCACATTTATTTATCCTGAATAAATTTTGTTGATAAATAATTATTTTATTTATAATACCATTAGATTGTCCCATTATATTTCTTTCTAAAAAAACACACAAAAAAAAAGGACAAATAAAATTTAAAAACAGAAAAGAAATATAAATATCATAATTAAAATCTTATGATACATATCTAATAAGAAAAGCCTCTTTTATTTATTTATTATTTTAGTTTAACTAACTTTATAATATCATGCTAATACCAAAATAAATAAATTTAAACCTAATGTTTTTAAGGAAAAGATATTAAGGAAAAACCCACGAATTCCTTCTTTTTCCTCTTTTTCTAAAAAGAAGCATGAGAACTTTGGAAAGGTTTATTAAATGTACAAAAATATTCAAGGGTGACTTATTAAGTCCTTTTTAAACGAAAGAACATACGGATATGGTGTTTATTCATGGCTTTGGATTACAAGCAAGCCAACCACCCATACACCCATACAATATAACGGTTGGAATTAATTATCATGTCAGATCATGCATTCTATCATTTCAACCATATATTACGGTGAGTAGGTTGTATTGGATGCAGAACCCCATTTACTCCATTTAATTCTCAAGCCGAACGAATCAACCACTCCAATGTACTCTGTATCAATAATAGATTTGAATCCGTGTTAGAATTAAAGAGAAATCTTGAAGTAGGATTTTAGAAAAGTTCTTGAAAGGGGATTTCACATTTACCCATAGCGAGTTCACACGTTTTGTGTTGCGTGATAGGGTGCTCCCTTATGATAGATATATATATATATATCTGCAGAAGGGAGTAAATTCTCTGACTTATGGATTCATTGAGGTGGTTTAAAAATAATAATAATAATAAGTGCTATTGGTAGGAGGTAGGGGGAAAGCAGTGGTGTTCTTATGGTCTTTAGACAGTCATAACGGGGGATGTTCTACTTTGGAGGGGGCTTAATGGATCCAATGTTCTATCTGATTGATGGGGGAATTATTTCTGGTTGGAGTAGCACAAGATTTTAAAGTCCAAAAGACAATCCGAAAGAACAAAATTTTAGTGATTAGTTTCTTTGATTCTTGATGGCCAGCGTGGTATTTGCACTGCCTGAGAATTGACTTCGAGTAAAGGTCTTAGAAAAAAAAAAAACAGAAGAGAAAAAGAGAAAGAGAGGAAGAGGAAACAACAGTTGCAATCACCTTGCAGAGACCTTCTAGTCGTTGAGTTCAGGTATCATGTGGTATCCACCATAAATCATAGCCTCTAGATGACCGCACTCGAACAGCGCTCAAGCCACCACACATTGTTATTAAAGTTCTGATATGAGTAGAGTCTAGTCTTCAAATATAGAGAATAAAGCGGAAGAGATCAAAACTTCCGAGAAATATATGAAGGATTTGGGTTGTACTATGGGTCTGCCAAGCTCAATTTATTTGATACCAACGCATTCATGGTATGAACAATGGGGTCGGTGCTACAGCTCGAATCAAAGTGCATATGAAGGGTATGTCTTGTTGTTTGAATTAGCATTTATTTGTTGTGGAGTACGATTCTACACCTGTAAATTGCTTTTGCTTAAAATTTTCTAAGCCCTTTTAGCAAATCCATTCTTGCGTATATATTGCAATCTTTGGAGTGGCATGAGACCAGCCATTCTATCAAACAACTCACATTCCTTGTCTACACTTTCGCATTTTGCATAGAGCATGTTGATTTATGTTGTAGGATTTGGCTTTACAAATCTCAGTCATTCATCATCTTAGCCGCTGTTGTGTCTTACTCTCCTCCAAACTCTTCTTTGCTGGTATTTCCTTCCAGTTCTCAAACCTCAAACCAATATTTAGGGCATGCAGGTAGGAATTCAGAGAAATCTTCCTGAAATGATTATGAGTATACGAATATGGCTCTGGTGGTACTTGTTTTTTTTTTGTTCTTCTTGAACTCATTTGGATTTACAATCAAGAGTTCCATGAAATTTAATTACATAATCGCATTACTCCATTTTAAAGTTCTTCAAATGGTAATTGGTAGTTTGGAAAATAGTTTTCAAGTTGTGTCCATACACCCACAGTTTGCATGCATCTCCATCAAATCTGTTGCTTCTGCTTAAGCTATATGGATGTCTACACCTGACTTCAAAACTCACGCTTAGAATTTAAATCTACACATGCTGATTTGTTATTTCATTATAGTTTTCTAAAAGCTTGCTCAAAAGTCTTAACCCATGCATATCCTTCAACTAGTGTGTGAAATATTTGGAGGCGTTATGTCAACATACTGCATACCTTGACTATGTGGCCATTCCCGGAATACATGAAATCACCATAACACAAATTTCTTCTCTTTTACTCTCGAGATATTTTAAAATAGATCATGTAATTTATATTTAAAGTCTACATAGCTGGTAAGTAGACACAAAATAGAGTAACCTTTGGAGAACAAACACATCATCAGATGGAATGGAAATCGATTTCCTATATTTGGAACTGAGGATCCTATAGTTGAACCTGTATTTCATTGCAAGCGTGATGAACATGAAACTCAACACTTCAATGCTATTGAATTACCAATGCATCTCTGAGTACGGCTGGAAGGATAATACATAAGAGAAAATATGTTCTATAGAAAACAAGACATCACAAAGTTGACTTCACTACGTCATGTTTATCCTTGCTAAGTAATGAGAATTGGAAAAATTAGTCTAAATTTTGCAGCTGAATGTTAATGTCTGTAAGGAATATTATATGTCCCTAATATCCTTATTAGTTATTATATCGATATCTTTATTATAGTAAAATAATGTACTTATTTTATAATAACACTTTGAAAATCTTAATTTAGAGATATAGCTAAGGGAGCTTAATGATGGATTTAAATGGGAATTTTGTGGTAATAGTCTAGTTCTTGACTTTAATTGGCAATGAAGTCTTATTTTATTTATATGACATCTATTTTAAAATTGATTAATCTTATGCAAAGGTTTTACATTTATAAAATATTAGGGAAGTTGTAGCTTATACTTTAGTGTTGGGAATTCAATTTTTTTTTTTTTTTTATGTCTCGTGTATTTGGTTTGATCATGAAAATGTTGAACTAGATCTCTATTTTTAATGGAGTTGTCCCTATTTGATAATGATAATCCTATGGTGATGTGTAGGTATAGTATCTTTTGTTAAGGGTATAGGCCTTTAGTATTTGTATGAATTAATTCTATATTTTATATGAGTGTTGTCTATATCATCCTTTGTTTCTAGAATTATTGGGAGGCCCTAGGGGTGTACCAATTATAATATCTTGTTACCCTTATTATAGTATCTTGTAATTTGAGATTTGATGATATACGTTACTGTCGACCAAACCAGTGTTGGTTCAAGTCCATTGTTGACTATTTTGTGTATTTACTAAACTATTGTGAGATCAATGTGAGTTGAACCTATATGTTAATATCATTATTGACCAACCCAATTTTTGTGAAAGTTCATGCGTCGAACTATGACTCCTCTGTGAATTATATACGTAGGCAAGGCTGTCAAAGACAAGCCCCCGAGGAATTAGGTCCGGCCCCTAGGCTTGTCCTCTTTTTTTTTATTACCTTGAGTCAATATGTACATATATTGTATTTGAATTAAGTTTCTGACTATTGATGAGTTAGTAGAATCAATCTAGTATATCTCAGTAATGCGAAATTTGTGTCTCCCTTTGAACCCTTCTCCTTGACTGTCTTAAGAAATTTAAGTTATCTAGCAAAATATTATACTTTATAATTGGTCAAGGGTTGTATGCCCTCTTGTAGAACATGCTTGGGTGGTAAACTTTAAGAGTTTTGCTAGTGTATAGGATTGAAATTTGAAATCTGTGTTTTGTATTTAACTATATTTTTGGTTTAAATTTTTAGGCATTACAGGTTGTCTCCATTAAAGAATGGAGGGCTCTTTAAATTATCCATAGGAATTTCATCATGTTGTAAATTAAGTGGTTTACTCCCATTAAAAGGCACAAAAGGTTGATTTATAGGTGCAACCATATGAAACAAGGCTATGTTTGTATGGGTGGTGGCTATTCTAACTTCAAACAACCTATCCTTAGGTGGCATAGATTCAACCCTACAAGAAGGGTTTGAGCTTCTATTTCTCCTAATGGTTGACAAGGACTATCTATCTCTTCTTCTCAAAGCAAAAGATGGTAAAGATGGTAGTTCAAAATATTGGAAGTTACCTCTAGAAGATGCTTGGGTATGAATTTTGGGCATGAATGCTTAGGTCTAACTTGTAACTAGGATTTTTAGGTAGAATTTGAGTCACCAATTTTGAACATAGGGTATTCCTTTGAATGCAATTTTGCTAGGTACTTTGTTTGAATGCCTCTTCAAGGCTGAATTGATAAGAGCAACACCACTCTCTTAACAAGATAGCGTGAAACTCTTTCTTGTCCCATTAGGCATGCCAAAGACTGTTGTCACTTAGAATTGCACCCAGCTGAATAAAGGTTTCATCATTTTGGTGAAAAAATGGAACTAACCTCAAGGTATGGGACTTTGTAAATGATATTAGATCTCCAAAGAAGGTGTACTTCCTTCCAAAATTAGGAGTAGTGAAGGTTGGTCCAACCCTGCACTGTAAAGTTTTGTACTAACCCTAAACTATGAATTGCAAGAGAAAAGGGGAGAAGGAGAAATGTTAAAAATTAGGTAAAATGTGATGCATGAAGTTTTAGAACTTGTTTATTCCTAATTTTGATGCATAGGGTGTTAACCAAATCACATAAAGGGCTCACATAGTTCTCTACTTTATCAAATAAAATTTACAAGGGAAACAAGAAGGCTAAGAGCCTAAAAGATCAAAAGGGTAAAGGTTACCCACAACAACACTTTTAAAATGAGATAGCACAATAATGCACATTGCAAAGATGATAAAAATGGTGCATGCATAGAGGTATTGAATAATACACAAGATATAAGTATAGAGAAGAGGTAAAATATATGATTTTTTATTGGCACAAAGGCATGCAAGCCAATTTTATATTCACAAAATGCTAGAGTAGCAAAAACCTGTTAGAGAAAATATAGGGAAGAACTCTTGAAAAGTATACAAGTATTTCCTTTATAGTTCAGGAATAACTTAGTTGACTCCAAATCAAACCCTAACCCCAACTAGAGTTAGAAATTATTAGAAATCCATCTAGATTAGAGTTGAGGTGATTAGATCATGGAAAAAATGTTTTAGGATGATCTATGGATGTGCAAAGACCTGCATGCCATACCTCTATGATAAATGTCATCCAAAAATCCCTCCAAATATTCCCCTGCAAAATCAGTGATCTAGTTATGGGGCAAGAGAAGGACAATAATCAACAATAAATGAGCATGGGTGCCCATGAGATCAACCACAACCAACAGGAAGCAATTATTTTTTTAGTGACTAAAATTCACCAATTGGCTAATAGTTGAAATTTGGGAATCCAAAATTGGCTAATAGTTCAAGCTATAACATGACTTCAATTGCCACATTTTTACAAAATTTTATTATAGTCTTATTTAAATCGCCAAAGAATTTATTTTATTAAAAAATTTAACACAAAAACCACAACAATATTTGATACATGATTGGATCATATTCGCCTAGGGTCAGTGTAGGATCATGGGGGTCCAAACTAGGCCCTTAAGTGGAAATGAAAATTTAGAAAAAAAAAGTTAAGGAAACTTGAATAAAAATTTAAATAGGTTATTAACATAATTTGAAAAATATGTATGAACATAATTTGTAGTAAATTGAATGTATTTTTTAAGATACTAATCCTTTTTTGGAAAAAAAAAAAATCTATTTAGTGAAAATTTGAAATTTCAATGTAGTAGTACTAAATTTTAAGGAAAAAAATAAAAAAGCAGGTGTATGTCTAACCAACCTAAGTACAAGAAAAAAGTAATATATATTTTTAAAACTTCCAATAGAAGTAGAGGACACATGCCTAGATGTGTCACATTTTTTTGGTAATTTTTTTTGCAAGTAAAAAATTAGTTATGAAATTTTTATTACAATTTTTTTTTAAATATTAAAACACATTTGTCTAACAATGATAACTTGGTCAAAATTTCATGAAATTCATTTATTATTTTTGTATCCTATAGTATGGGAATCACAAAATATTTGGCATATTTCAGATTCAAAAAATTTGAAATTGTTTGAGAATTATAGATTTTTTCAATCAATTTATCAATTAGGACTTTAGTCATAATGCATGTAGAAAATCAATAATAATTATCTATATAATTCAAAATAAGGTTGTCTTATATTGGTGGAAAGCTGAAAATTTTCTCAATAAACCTTTTCATTTCATCAAATTCAAATGAAAAAAAATTATCAACCATTTTTGTTATATCGCCACTTTTTGGACCCCCATAATCATGTACTCACCCCCTAAATTTTAGAAATTATACTAAAAATATATATTAATTCACCAATAGTATATCATAATTATTAGTTGCTTTAGGACCATATTTCTAGTCTTTAGTTTCCACCATTGATCTATAATATAATATAATGGCCCTTGTATTCCACGAGGAAAAATGTACCCATGATCTATATTGCTCATGGGGCCCACAATTTCTAGTCTCATGAGCATTATAGATTGTGGGTACATTTTACCTCACAAAGTACAACGAGGGTCATTAGATCAATGATCTAAAAGAAATTTTGATCCCCATGAGAATTATAGATCTTGGTTACATTTTACCTTGTAGGATACAATGAGGGCCATTATATTATATTTTAAAATAATGGTGGCAAGTAAATATTATAGTCTACCCCTTAAACCCATCAATAATTTCCACCCTCGGGCCCCTACTTTTCTCTAAGAATTATTTTTTGATTGGATGGATTCACCATCATAAATAATACATTTTCCTATTATGTTGAAGATTCACCAGTTTTTTTTGCAAAATTTTAGAGATGTCAAAAGAATTGCCAAAAATTCAAAAAAAGGAAAAGATTTTCCAATAAAACTTAATATTTTTTCTTAAAAAAATGAAAGATTCGTTAGGATTTTATATCTTTTTTTGAAGAGGGTTTCTTAAATTTATTAGTGATAGGAAGTGCAATAAATGTTGTCCTCAAGCCTCAAAATTTGAACAAATAGGTGAGAAATTCACTCAGCAATTAATGGTGTCATCCCAAAAAACACATCAAAATGTATAAAGGTTAGGGCATCGGGCCTGAAAGGAACCTTTGTTTGATCTTGGAATAAATGCTTTGGACCCTCAAAAATATGTTTCTATCAAAGTTCATGCATTTGGCCTACCTCATACCGCTTACCTCTTGCTAAAGATTGGAAGAAACAAGAACCAAACTATAAAATCCAAAAGATGCTCCATGTTGGGCATTAGAGATTCGGGGTCAGCCTGTCGAGCTACCTCATACCAAGGAATGGTAAGAGGTAATGTGAAAGCCTGACCTCCAAAACCCAAATATTTTGACACTTAGCCATATTTGGATGCAAGGATTTGGGGAGTGAGGAGGAGGCGAGAAGCTGAGGGTCGGATCACTGAAGGTCAAAATGAGCTTTCAGGGATCAAGGTTTAGGAAGAAGGGATAACTCCTACTAAGTAAGAGGTAAGTAGAAACTTTGATGTATGATGCCCAAGAACAACATTGGGAAATAGAGATCTAGAAGAGAAGCTTGGTGATAGGAAGAAGAGAGGTAAGTGATATAAGAGGGAAGCCCAACCTTTGAAGTTTGAAATGCAACACTTAGGAAAACATTTGAAGGACTTAGTTAGACTTTTGAGGTCAGGTGGGAGGCTTACAGCTTCCAAGGAAGGAGTGGTAGGGCCTAAATGGTAAAGTTGAAGGCCAACACCCAAAACCCTTAGAAAAAATGGGAAGAAGGTGGAAGAGGTAGAAGATCAAGGTTGATGAAGGAAGCATGTTGGGAAGGAGGGAAGCAACAACCTAAAAACGCAAAGAACTTAGATTTAGCTGAGTATGTGTGGGATCATGATGGACCAAAAAGTGGCAATATAATGGGTATTTGTAGGGTATGTGGCTGATGACTTTTTTTTCCCCCAAAATTGATGAAATGAAAAGGGTTTTGAAAGAAGATTCTCAACTTTCCACCAATATAAATTATACTTTACTTTGAATTTAATAAATATTATTATGCATTTTCTATTTGAATTAGGAGTAAACTGTTGATTGATAGGCTAATTGAAAAACATCTATAGCTTTCAAATGGTATCACATTTTTTGAATCCAAAACATGCATCGTATTCTATTCTTCACATACTATAGGATTAAAAAAAGAAAAATTCAATTTAATGAATTTTTGACCAAGTTAAGGTGGTCAAAGATATGAGTTTTTATTTTTTTTAAATTTGTAATAAAAAAATTATAACTAATTATTTACTTGGAAAAAAATTACAAAAAAATATGCATCACATCCAGACATGAGTCTTCTACTTATGTATAAAATCTTATAAAAAAATAATTCTCATTTTATTATGGTTAGGATGGTTAGACAGACACCTACTTATTTTTTCCCTGAAATTTAAGTACTACTGCATTGAAATTTCAAATTTTCACCAAATAGATTTTTTTTTAACATAAAACTAGTAGTTTAGAAACTACATTTAATTTTCTATAGATTCTATTCTTACATATTTTTGAAATAATATAGATAATTTATTCAATTTTTCGTCAAGTTGCCTAACTCTGATTTTTTTGAATTTTTTGCCACTTAAGGGCCTATTTTTCCCATGTTGATCCTGCACATACCCAACCAACTTCAGGACTTTTTCAAGGGAGACTTGTGTAGTATGACCCATGTCAAATCTCTCGAATTGGATTTCAATGATGGGTCATAAGGATGTCATGAAATAGAAATGAAACATCAAAATTAGGGCAATCCTTTAGTGAAATGGGGGGTGTTCTTGCCTATAATGCCAAAAACCAAGGTTTGATCCTTGCAGAATTACTCTTTATCATGTCAATAATTAAGGGGCCCCTAGTATCTTGTATCTTGACTTACCCACAGGATGTTGAGTGGGGTAGTTGCATTCCACCTAAAGGGGACATCCTTGGCTTGAACTTTTAATAATTATGTAATGATAATGGGAGGGCGGCAAGGAAAGTTGGATCATGGGTGGATGATGTAAAGGAAAATCTACCTCTCAAGGGACCTCTAAATCTTTCTTAGAATCTATGAAAGGGTGCATTGAATCAGCCAATGGAGGAGAAAAGTAGTAGATAGAGTAGAAGAACATGGAAAGACATGAGGGGTCAATTGGGGTTGAATGGAGATTGGGGGTGGGGAAAAGGTAAGGGTGTGCAAGTGCCTGATAGGTGGAAGCACAAAAATAAATAGAGACTTAACACCCAACTAGTAAATCATGGTTCATGGAGGCCTAAATCCATTTTGTGTGTGGAGCATAAATGGAGGCATACGTAGAAGGCATTTTTAAGTGGCAAGTATGGATGGATGGTTGAGGAAAAAGGAGGGCACATTTCCAGACAATCCCTAAAATCATTAATGAAACAAAAGGGTAAATCGATCACAATATGAAGATCTAGGTGAGGTAATGCCTCTATTTGCAACTGATGAGAAATCCATTTGGTTAGATCAAAGAGTCAATTCCATGGAATAAAGGGAATCCTTTCAGAGATTTTGGCATTACTAGAGGTCTTAATGAAAAAGGGATTGGCAGAGTGGTTCAAAAGCCTTGGTCTTGGAAGAGGGAGACTCAAATATTAGTAGATCTAACAAAGTGATCGAGGGAGTCCATCCAAATTATTATAGCCATCAAAGCAATTTTTGAGAGAATGTATATATTTTTCCAAATGGTACACAAACCATTTTCCAAGGGATCAGATGTAAAATTGGTGATGATAAAATTAGAGTGAAGAGGTATGTGTCCATTGTTAAAATTGTGAAAAACATGAGCAACAAGATCAAAAAACAAACAAAGACGCCTTCCACACAAGAGATCTGCAAAAAAAGAATTTTTATATTCCTCAACAATAAAAATATACAAAATGAACCTCAAGAAAATTCAAGGAAAATAAAAGTCCTCAAAGATTGAGAGTTCAAAAGATCAAGGAATGAAATCTTGAGAGATAATACAATGAGGGATGAGTTCTATGTAGAAGCAACCCTAATTGGTAAAGGGATTAGATGAAGAAAAGTGTCAACATCACTTGTGATGAAACAAAATGATCTAATAATAGCTCACTTCAATTAACATAGAAAAGAACTTAGTTAACTGGATAAAGAACTCCTAAGTTTAGCTTAAGTGCATGAGAATAAATTAGACTCAATTATTATCTAATTCATGATTACTCTAACACCCCCGCTTAAGATGAACTTAGGGAGGAGCTAAAAAATGCATGATGGGTCTCGAAAAATAAGGCTTGGGAAGGTACCCATGTACAAGAAAAAAAATCTCTAACAATAGGAGAAAAGGAGAAAACCATAGTGGGAGAAAAATCCTCTCCAAAAAAGAGAAAGGTGAATGAAGGATAGGGAAAAGCCTCCATATCAAGGTGAAGGACTAAGAAGCCTCCAATAGAAAAAAATTTCCTAGAAAAGAGGAACATACATAACATCACTGAAGCATGAAGAAGATGTAGACTACTGTCGAAAGATGACTAATATGGTTCTAAAATGCATAACCTATAGAAACAGGAATGAAAGAGTGTCCATATGGTAAATAATCCATCTCACTAAGTGCATGTAACCAATCACTTATGTATGTTGCATCTAAAAGTACATAGGAACAAGAACTATACATGTAGATCACTCAAAACTATGAAACCAAGGAAGCATTAGCATCAATAGTAGAAATCCACCCATAATGCTAAAAAGGGAGAGCCATGACAAGAACAATGAAATTGTGTGAAACCAAGAAGTGCATGTAGGAAAAACAACCTACAAATAAAAGGGTGTGCAAACAAAAGAACACATGCATGAGGCAAGAATCACCGAGATTCATTATTGTCGTGGAACGGATACTCACATAACAAATGTGTGATGGTAAACCAAAGTAAAAACATCAACCCTATGGCACTTTATATCATAGTGTGAGAACAAAAGGAACAACAGGATGTGAAAATTTCCCAAAAAATATACACCAAAATGGCACTTTATCTCATTTCATCTATAAAATAAAATGCATACAATGGAAGCCCATAAGGTTGAGAAAAGAACCACATGCTAAAAATACAATTTTATAATAGAAAAAGAGGAAACTAATAGCACCGTGATGAAGTACATGAAAAAAATATGCTCTTTCAAAAAATATAGCACCCAAAAAGGAGTCTAGATGCATAAGATATGGTCCATCGAAGTCTCCAAAATGAGAACTAAATAGCAAAAACACTTCAAGAAAACATATTTATGGAGAAAACCAAAAGTACAAACTGAAAACCACCTATAGGTCACTGTGAAGAGCACGAAATTCTTCCCCATTTAAAAAAAATGCACTTGAAAAGACCACTATATGGCTAAGATATGACCACTGGAAGATGATGTGCAAAAATGAAAAGCCCAATGGAGAGGGTTTGAGTAGGGAAAAAATCATCTCTACCAAATTTGGAAAAGAAAAAAACAAAACATGGAAGTCTTCCAAGTTTAAACCTCTACTAAAAAGTTTTCCAGGTACACTACAAGTGGATTTTATTGCAAAAAAAATACAAATAAAATGGGCAATGAATGGAAAAGGAAAGGGCATTGGTAAAGGTAGCCATAGATTCCCCATTGTCAAATGGTCAATAAATGAGCCACAAAGGTATGGGGCCTATAGGGGAAGGTGCCCTACAAGTACCCCCAATAAAATCTACCCTCATAGATTTTTTTTAAAAACCATGCTTTTTAAATGATTTTTTAAAGATTTTTTTAATATTTTCATAATTTTTTAAAGCACGAAAATTTTAAAAACACCACACCCTGATTTTTTAATTTTTACTTTTGATTTTCGTGCAAACGATCATATAAGGTTCATGCAGCCCTTGTAAAAAACAAATTTCCTCAAAAGCTCCCAATGCCAAAATAGGGAAAATTTATAGTCAAAATTCATCAAATCATCCACTCGAACACAATGGTAATGTTTGTTTTGCACCAAAAACACAAATACTCTCTAGATCCAAAAAAAAAATTACTTCAAACCCTTGCAAATCCAACCTCAGGAGTCCAAATCAGACTAAACAAAAGGAAAAACTAACTTTTCTGACAAATTTGAATCCAATAGAAGACTCTATTTTGGTCCCATATGCACCAAAAATTCACCCACCTCCAAAATTTTCAAAAAAATCATATGGGATTCAGATCTAAAGCCTATAAGCATTGTTGAAGAAAAAGAACCTCATAATCGAGAAGGGGTTCACATAATCCATGCTCTAATACCATGTTATAATTGTGAAAACAATGAGCCACTTGATCAAACAACCAAAAAAGACACCGTCCACACAAGAAATTTGCAAACAAAGAATTGCTATATTCCTCAACAAGAAAAAAATATAGAATGAACCTAAAAATAAAGTCCTCAAAGATTGAGAGTTCAAGAGATCAAGGCATGCAAGCTTGAGAGATAATAGAATGAGGGTTGAGTGTTATATAGGAGAAACCCTAAATGGTAAAGGGATTAAATTAGGACAAGTGTCAACATCACATGCAATGAGACAAAATGATCTAATTTAATAGCTCACTTTAGTTAACACAAAAAAGCACTTAGTTAACTAAATAAAGAACTCCTTAGTTTATCTTAAGTGCATGAGAATAAGTTAGATTAATAATTAATTAAAGATTAATCAATTATTAGCTAATGCAAGATTACTCTAGCATCCATTTATTGGAAAATGATTATCTCTCGATAATTTATCCTTCAGAAGAGTTAAAGAAAACCATAAAGGAACGAAAACTGCCAATAATGTAGGGCATAGGGTTTTACTTGAGGTACTAAGAGGTAATTTCAACCCCAGGAATCATGCAATGGAGAAAAGGTTAGTCTGGGCCAGACTAGTGAATTTTCCTTTAGAATACTGGAGTAGAGAGGTCTTGACATTGCTAGGGGAAGAACTAGGTACATTTGTGGATCTAGATGAAAAATGTATCAGCAGGGAGAAAGAGATGGATCCAAAATATATTTGGAAATCAAAGAAAATAGTACCCAATGGACTATCTTGGAGGTCATTATGAAAGAGGCCAAGTGGATTTAAAAGGTGCCATGGTAAGAGACTCCATACCTAAACTCTAAATCTACAAAGATCAAATCAATCTCGGAATCATCATGTCAAAATGAGTTTAGGCTACCAAATAGTGGAAACAAATGCTTCATGAACAACTCAATCCCAGATGATGTTAACCTCATTTTAGCCTGAGTTCAGGCTGGAGATATTCTTGCCTCTTCCAAAAGTGGTATTGGTGACATTTTTAGGGTTTTGAAATGGGCCTATCAAGAAATTAATGATCTTAATCACATAAATGGGGTTCTTAATAGCAAGTTGGAGGAACTGGATTTGAAGTTGTCCGCTCTTATCAATGAAGAAGGAAAACAAAAAGAAAAAAATACAGGAATGAGAGAAGATGACATTGAGGATAAGTATAAGACTTTGAAAGCTGAGATTGTTATAATAAATAATAACATGAAAAATGTTGTAAAACAAAACCATAAAATGGCTAGGCATAATGCCATTATCATCAATGCAATTTTTGAAAAGTTGGAGAAGTCGCAACAAGGCTCGTTGGTTGTTGATCTGGAAGAGGACAAGGATAAAATCAAGAACAAGGACCAAGGTAATCGAAAAGGACCCATGCCAACCTTAAGAGGAAAGTGCCTCCTACGACCCAGATGGTTCAAATCTCAAATAGGGGGTTCAGGAAATGAATGGCTTGGAAGTTGAGACTACAGAAACATTAAAGTCCCAAGTTTAGTTGCTACTGGCATTTTTTTTGGTCTTTTTGGGTTTTTTTGTGGCCCTTGCTAGCTTTTTTGGTGGTTGTGACTTTGTCATTTTATTTTTTTCTTTACAACCTTTCTATTAATGGTGAATTTTATGATCTAATCTTTTGTATGTAAACTTTGTGGTTTCGGGTCCCTGTAAAACCTATTTTTTCCTCTTTCAAAAACAATTCAATCCTAGCTGTTCAAGTGACAATATTGGAAGATATTCAAGAGAAGAAGTGGGGCGTGTTCATAAATGTATATTGTAACAAAACCCCATTCCTTCTAAGGAGCTAGCTATTCGATGGGATAGTGGAACCTCCAATGGATTTTTGGTCAATTTAGTGGTAGAGTAGAATGATGTTGGATTTGGAAAAGTCAAGATGAGAAGCAATGGGATACCTAATATAGAGGATTCTCTATGTCAATTCCAAGAGGAGTGGCAAGAGCTAAAGGAGGTAACCCTAGTAGTAACACAATGGGTAAAGGATCAAGAACAAGAGTTGGAAGAGTCAGATACATTTTTGGAGGTGGGAAATAAATTATTAAATCTCATAAAATTGAGGGAACTAGAGGAGATGATCATTGTTCCAGAGGGGGAAGCCTCCAAAGAGCAAGCTTTAGGGCTTCCACAAGAAAGGGAAATGGAGGGTATGGAAAGTGAATGGGAAGAGGATCACAATGATAATGTTTCTAGCCTGATTGTAAGAAGTGAGTTGGAAGAAGGAGAAATTTATTTGGAATAGGAAAACCAAGTAATAGCAGAGGTTTCCCCTTTGGGGTGAAAATATGAAATCCCTAAGAAACTGGGAATTAAGCAAAAAGAAGAAGCAAATCCAAACTGTGATAAGGGAAAGAGTAAGGGAAGGAAGAAAAATTAGGAGAAGAGATTGCTAGATGGTGAGGTAGAAGGAAAAGTCAAGATCTCCAAGAGGAAGTTAAAGTATTGGCAATAAAAAGTAATAGATTTAGATGGTGCATCTAGCGGCTTAATCACTTTATGGAAATATCAAAGTTTCTACATGGAGAAGGTGGTAGGAAACAACCATTGGTTGGAAAGTAAGGTAAGAAGTCCCAAAGCCAATTTGCAATTGATTTTGATCATTTTTTATGATCCTTCAAGTTGTATCATAAATAAGGAAGTGTGGAATGAGATTGGGATTATTTTGAATGATGATGGGTATGTGCAGGATCATCAGGAAAAAAATAGGCCCTTAAGTGGCAAAAAATTCAAAAAAATCAGAGTTCAGCAACTTGATGTAAAAATTTGAATAAGTTACCTATATTATTTCAAAAATATGTAAGAATACAATCTATAGAAAATTGAATATGGTTTCTAAACTACTAGATTTGTTTAAAAAAACTATTTGGTGAAAATTTGAAATTTCAATGTAGTGGTACTTAAATTTGGGGAAAAATAAGTAGTTGTCTATTTGACCACCTAACAGAATTAAATGATAATTTTTTATAATATTTTAGATATAAGTAGAGGAATCATGCCAATGTGATGCATATTTTTTGTAATTTTTTCCAAGTAAATAATTAATTATGAATTTTTATTACAACTTTTTAAAAATATAAAACTCATATGTCGACCACCTTAACTTGGTCAAAACTTCATGAAATTTAATTTTTCTTTTTAATCCTATAGTATGCAAAGCATAGAATGTGACACATGTTTTGGATTCAAAAATGTGATACCATTTGAAAGATATAGATTTTTCAATCACCTATCAATTAGGACTTTATTCATAATTTGAGTAGAAAATGAATAATAATTACTTATTAAACTCAAAGTAAAGCATAATTTATATCGATGGAAAGTTGAGAATCTCCTTTAAAACCCTTTTCATTTCATCAATTTTAGGTAAAAAAATAGTCATCAGCCACATACCCATCATATTGCCACTTTTTGGCCCATCATGATCCTGCACATACCTTGATCCAAATAAGAACATTTTAGGGCGAATTTTAATGCCATCCTCCATACCTATGAGAAGTGGGGGCATCCAAACTAGATATCAATCCCAAGTAGACTTTGAATCATTTGTAGTAGATAATGCACTAATCAAATCCCAATTATCTAATGGTTGGTTTACATGGACCAATAGGTGACTAGGCTTCAGAAAAATTGTTGAGAAACTAGATAGGTTCCTCTTCAAAGGGGATCTAATGACTTGATCTTGATCTTTGATCTTTATCACATTCATATAAGCATCCTAGGTGATAAGAAGCTCTTTTTTTGCCCATTTAAGTTTGAAAATATGTGGCTCAAGGGTCCAAAATTATTTAAGCTAATTGAGCAATGGTGGAAGCAAGAAAATCCAATTGGAACCAGGATGTTTTGTGTGATGAAAAAGCTAAAGTTGATCAAATAATAGCTAAAATCCTAGAACAAGCAGAATTTTAGAAACATTTTTTAAGTTAAAGATGAAATAGAAGAGAAAATCAAAGGGTTGAATGAGGAGGTTTTCAAGAATGAGATGGATGGTGAGAAATTATTAAAGGAAAATGAATTGATGAGGGAGTATGAAGATGTGCTCTCCAAAGAAGAGAATTTTTGGAGATAGAAATCCAAACAAGTTTGGATCAAATAGGGGGATTACATACCAATTTTTTCCATAGTTCATCAAGGATCAATAATGAAATTAATAGGATCATGAGACTCAAGAGAAGGGATGGTTCTATAACATATAATATGGAAGAGGTTGTGATTAAAATGGTGGATTTCTTCAAGAATTTTCTCAATAATTGGGAGGGTTCTTTTAGGATTCCACATCAATAGCTTCTTCAAGGGATTCCTATATTGGTGAGAAGAGAATATAATCAAATGTTAATGGAAAGTTTCTCAAAAGAGGAAATCAAGGCAACTTTAAACCAGTTTCATTCGAATAAGGCTCTAGGGTCAAATGGCTTCTTGGATTATTTCATCTAATAGTGTTGAAACATAGTGTAGGATGAGGTTGTGGATGTGATTGAAGACTCACGATGTTTGGGGAAAGTTCTCAGAGAGTTAAATAACACTTTCAGAGCCTTGATTAACAAAAAATAAAAACCAACCTCATTGGATGATTTTGAACCTATCCGAAGCTATGCAACACAATCTACAAAATAATGACCAAAGAAATTGTAAATAGGATCAAAAGAATCCTCCCTAATTTAATCTTAGAAGAGTAGATCAGGTTTGTTTTGAGAAGATGAATCTAGGAAGGACTAATTATTGCTTAAGAGGCAATATACTTAGTAGAAAATACAAGGAAGGAGAGCATGTTGATCAAATTGGACATCAAAAAGGATTATGATTGGGTGGATTGACATTTCTTGTGAAAGTTTCTAGAATTATTTGTATTTGATAATCCATGGATAGAGTGGGTCTTCAACTACATCGCCTATTCAAGGTTTTCAATACTAATAAATAGAACTCTTGAGGGATTTTTTTAATCCTCTAGAAGTATAAGGTAAGGGGACCCTTTGTCCCCTTTCCTTTTCATCTTAATGGAAAAATATTTAGGAAGGATTATCAAAAGAGAGATGGAAACAAAAATTTGGAAGGCATCCATGTCACTAGTAATTTCCCAACTATATCTCATTATCAATTTGTTGATGACATTATGTTGTTTGGTACAACCAAAATAAGTGAAGAAAAACTTTTGTAAAGAGATCTTGGATAGATACTCAAAATTCTTAGGGTAGCAATTCAACTTTGAAAAATTAGAGGTATTTTTCTTCAACACATGCCCTAGGATTGAGCAGAAATAATCAAAATACTCAAGCTCAAAAAGGGACAACTTCAATGTAAGTACTTGGGGCTTCCTTTAGCCAAAGGACAAAGAAATAGTAAAATTTGAGATCCACTTGGGTCCATAATATTAGTAGCAAACCATCCTCTTGAAAATAAAGGTTGTTGTCCTAGGTTGAGTGAATAACCAAAATGGGGTAAACCAAAATTTTATTTGAAACTTGCGAAGGTTCTTCTAGGAAGAATCTAAGGAGCAAAAGAAGATCCCTCTAATTACTTGGGATAAGGTTTGTAGGCCAAAAGAAGCTAGGGGTAGGTGTGAAGGATATTCTCAAGAAAACTATTGCCTTAGATGCTAAGCTAGTATGAAATATATATGGCTCCTAATCAAAAATAGCTTAGAATTGTTCAACATAAGTATCTAGGCAAGAAAGAGAGAAAAACTATATTGGCATCTAGCACTCTTCCCAAATATTCCAAGATTTTTAATTTTATAAGGAGTTGTAGGCCTCTTTTCACTAACTTCCTCTCATAGAACATTCATGAGGGAAAATCAACCTTGTTCTAGGAAGACTCATGGGGGATTATCCAAGTTTGGATACTATGCTAAAGATTGCTCAAACAAAGGAAAATATTCAACAAGTATGGGTCTTGTATGTGAGTGATTATTTGTAGGAAAATAGAAATAATGGATGGAAACTTTGGTGTTGGAAAATATTTCACAACATGGTTTTCAAGAGTTGGAGGTGGTGCAATTGGAAGAGCTTCTAAATGAAAGGATATTTTTTGTTCGATCAGGGGAGGACAATTTGGTTTTTTGTGGCTCTCAACTAGGTTCCTCCAACATGAAGGTGAAATGTAGAAAAAGTGGTTAATGGTGCTATCATATGGTTTTAGGACATAGAGCACACCCAGTTATCCAATTTCATTCAAGGATAACCCTTGATATCTCAATGTAAAGGAGAAAGAGATTTTGCAAGAAGGATTTCCTAGGGGTTGAATGCAAACTAATAAAGGGTTCACCACCAAGTAAGAACTTAGAAAGACAAATGCAATAAAAGATACAACACTAAACCCTAATTCAATGCAATGACCTAGAAAATGGCCTAGAAAAGCGAATGGAACAACACATAAAGCTATAGAAAGGAAGGTATGCACCTAGAAATCTGGAGATGGCTATATGAAGGTCTCAAACACTAGAAAATATAACTTTAATGCTGACTGGGACTCATTTGCTAGAAGTGGTGAATCAATACAATTAGGGATTTATGAAGCTTCAAAGTTTGATCCTGGTCTTCTCTATCTTCTTTGTCCTTCCTGATTGATTTTTTAATCTGAAACCTTGATTTGCAACCTATAGGTCTTCTCCAATGTTCTCCAAGGCTTGATGACAACTTTGACAACTTTGAATGATTTGGAAACTTTCTTCCAATATTGCACCTTAGGAAATCTACAACCTAGACCTACAAATCACACACAAAGGAGAGGGGGAAATGTTGTTGGGTTAGTGGATAGGGGTTTACCTTAGTCAAACCCCATTTTGGTAATCAAACCTTGAAATATAATGAAATATGAATGAAGAATGATGAATGAACAAAATGAGATGTTGCAACTCACCAAACCCTATCAATGAAGTGCTGAAAACATGTAAGAGATGGATCCAATGGATGTAGACCTTGAATAGTGCTTGAATAAGATAGATCTTGAATGAAATGCTTTCTTGAATCATAAAATCCTACGCCACAAATGTTAGCTCCAAAATAAACATGACACATGAAGTCCTTGACATGATGATTGATGCTTGAATGTTACTCTTAAATACCTAAAAATCTGCTCTTGAAGACACTTGAATACTCTTGAATGCTCTTATGAAATCAACTTGCTATTAGGAATTCCCTCACAAAAGTCTTAGGTTAAAATAAATGAAAGAACCTTGTATTTATACTCAATTATGCAAGAATTCCCAAAATTATAACACTACAAGTGTAGACATGAAAAATATATAGGTTGATATCGCACACTTGATCTTGATCTACTAACATCACTTCATCTTGAATTATCCCTCTCTAACCATTTAATCGAATAGCCTTATTTGATTAAATTCATCATAATTCTCCTTTTAATTAAATAAATCCATCGATTTAATTAAATCGTCTCTATGTAATTAGCTAGGTCATTTCATCTTTCTATCTTTATTTAACTAAATAATCCACATGTTATTTGATTAAATCTCTAAAGTTCATCTAATTAAATTAAATAAATCAAACATTTATCTAATTTAATCTAACACCATCTTCTTTAATTAAATAAATCAAGTTTTATTTAATTAAGTCTAAAATCATTATTCCTCTCATTTTGATTTATTTAAATCCTAAAATCTAAATCAAATGGTCAAATCAGCTAAATCTCCCCTTAAATTAATCAAATATTGATTAATTTAATCCTAATCACTTAAATCCTCTAGATTTTGCAACTTGAACAATTAAATCATTTATTTGATTTAATATTTCCTTATTTACTTTCAAAATGGCATAAAAAGGGAATATTCCTCCAAGTTTGAAATCTCCCCCCAAATTGACGTGTCCATCCAACAAAGCATTTAAAGCTCTTACATGTCTCCCACTTGGCATTTAACTCATCTTTCATCCCCCCTAAACATGTCATCTCATCAAAATTCAAATTTCAAACTTGCACATGGATCAAAATGTGCTCAACCTTCATCCTATCAAATGTTGACAAGTGGCACCTTGCCTTTGGTTGAATGTTAGTCCCACATTGCTTCATTTTTGGAATTCATCCATCTTAGCATCCTATAAATGAAGAGCTCCTCCCCTCATTTGAGGATCCACAATCCAAGCAAAGTTACCATGCTCAAATCATTAGCAATCTCCATCCATTCTTATTGAATCATAGCTAGGTTTTTGCAGATTTTAGCTTGGAGCACTCTTCAACATCAACAAAGTGGATCAAATCTCTTCAACACATCAACATTGCATCATTGGAATTGGGAAAGGGCCAATTTTCACATCAAGTTGGCACCAATTCCCTCAAGATATTAGGAGTTTATATTGCATTAGAATAGGATTTGATTTGTTTTGAGTTTCTTGGTGTTCATCATCTCATTTCCTTTCTCTCTTGCAATTTAAATGAATTTCTTGACGAACTTAGATTCTAACTTGCATTTCAATCTTCTAATGTGTTTGTTTGTTGTTTTTTGCAGGTATTAGGATCATGGTTCACAACAAGCTAACATTAGATCTAGGAGAATAAAATCCCACCAAAAATTTGAATTAATTTTCATTTTGGGCAACACAGTCCACTCATTCACCCAAGGTGGAAAATGAGTCCCACTAGGCTTTATTTTTGGGATCATTTTTTAAAAATGCTTAGAAATATACGAAATTAGGATCAAAACAAAAACATTTAGGTGGGAATAATTTTCCCAAGGTGGTCAATGAGTCCCAAATCACTAAATCTCAGTCACTCTGAAATCCTTAAACACCTAAATTATGATTGGGTAATGATTTCTATCAAGATTATCCTTGAAAAGATGCATTAAATAGGGCTTGTGGATGTAAAATACGGCCAATTAAAGCATAAGAAGGACAAATTATTAAATAAAACCCTAGAAAAGTGTGAAAGTGTGTTACATCACTTTACAACACTCCAAAAAAGGCACTAATAAGCTCATTTAGTTCACAAGGGCCCAAGACCTAATGTGAATATGTTATACATATTACAACATCAAATCAAGGCCAAGTTAGGGGGGCCTCTTTCTATCATTACATCTAGCCCCCACTTTAGTGAGAGGATGAACTTGCTTCCAACTCACACTAAAGCAGACCAGATGTAGCAATGCCAACAAGATAAGACAACCATGATCAAGAGGGGTTTGAATGCACCAATGTTAGTAAGATAGAACAAGCATGATCAAGAGGGTTGTGCAAGCCCCCAAGACAAAGGTCCTATGGAAAACAACATAAGCACAAAAGAACACACATGAAAATGATGCAAAGAGCAACAAGGAATAAGCATGCACTGTTAAAGACACAAAGGAAATGAAATAGTAAGAAAAATAAAAGGGCTGATCAATATTCAACCATTTGTCCCATGCGATGTGGATCTGATCTAGGTCAAGTTTTTCTAAAAAAAATGCATACTCACTCTGAGGAAACAAAACTTCAAGATGTTTGTTGGGTGAGAAGTCCAAGAAGGTGAGACACATACATTCATGGATGGTATGCTCTCTCATGCACAAACGAGTGGCTAAGGGAAAGTCATGCCCTCGTTCAACTTCCCATCACACCATACCAAAGTTATACCTCCTAATAACTTTACTAAGGTGTCACAAAAAAATGATTTTCAAGCTTCATGAGACAAGCAAAGCTTTGTATTCTTAGAACTCATGAACAAAAAAGATGGCTCCAAGGGCATTCATGGTGGCCATATAACTAAAAATGCATATGCAAAATAAGGGATGTTCGAAGGAGTCTTTCTTAGTTCATGCAAGGTATTTAACTTAGGGAACATTTTTCCTAATGTCTCTAAGAGAGGACCAATCAAAGAATAAAAGGTTTGTAACTTAGGGGATGCAGTGTGTCACATCAAGCCAATACAAGGAATGTAATATGCTAAGAGAGGTCACGCTCTTGAAGGAAACCACACCCAATGTCATCCACAAAGTGAAAAATGCATCATATAAAGTAAGAGGACTTCACTATGAACCATGGAGAGAAAAATGAAAAAGAATAATGCCAATGTATGCCCCCACTTTAAAGAAATTGCTAAACACCATGTTGTGAGCAATTACTTTAAAGTAGAAAATGATAAATGCAAACAGTAAAGAAAGACATGAGAGCTAACATGGAAAGCCCTATGCCAAGTCATATGTTTGCAACTACAACTATGTCATGCAAAAGAAAAGGAAAAGAGAGGGGTTTCCCCCAAAAATGAAAATCCAAACATGTGAGGGATCTATGGATTTGGGATCAATATATGTTCTTGCTACAATGTTTTTAGAAAGCTTGAAATTGTCATCATTCCCAAAATACACATCAAACTAGAGGAATGACACAAAGAGAGTGAAAAAAAAGAAAAAAAAACTTTTGGGTCAACATGGAAGAGACATAATGTCTCGATGTCTTGCATCATCCGAAAGGAAAACACAAGACAAATGAAAAAGATAAATAAAAAGAAAAGGAAAATTTTTGGGTCAACATAGGAAGAGACATGAATGTCTCAATGCCTTGCATCATCCCCAAAAGGAAAACACAAGACAAATGAAAAGATAAAAAGATAAAACATAAATATTTACGACATAGAGAAGAATGAAGATGCAAATAGAGGAATGTTACAAAGAGAGAGAGAGAGAGAGACAACAAAAAAAATAGTATGAGGGATCACAATATGCACATACAATCACTCAAAAGAAAATGAAAAATAAATAATGTAAAAGACTAGTAAGGCACATGAGTCAACTAAAAGCAAGTCATCTGTATCCCAATCTCAATCTCAACAGAAGGCGGACAACTAGCTGAAAAGACAATGACACATATATTACTAGGACAAGGCTATCTACCTCTTGCCCCCACTAAGCACAAGACAAGAATGAGCTGAGGTAGGTGATGGGAAAGATCATGTAATGGTGAGAATGCAAGATTCTACAGTTCTATTACATGAAAAAGAGGTAGAAATGGGTAAGTTATGCAATTAGTGGATAACAATTATCGTTATCAAAGTGATATTTACTCAAGATGATTTTGAATGTGTGACACTTGTCAATACTATGTTCAAGCATTCTATGGTATCGATGGTGTGGAACCTTTGCATCTTTTGGATATAGTATTAATCTTTCTTTCATAGGTGGCAATAGTATAAATCCTTGATTTAGAAGTATTTGTAGTTTCCTTTCACTTTTAGATGGTGGGCAAGGGAATTTTAGTTTCTTTAGTTTGTATGGTCTTTTGTGTTTGCTAGGTTCACCAACTTCTCAAGTTGAAGGTTGAGGAGGAAAATTGAAGATGATCTCTTCTTCTTTGAGAAGCACTAGTTCTTTTTTAGGAAGGAGGATATTCATATCAGAAGGAGAATCTAAGATCACCGTACCATCACTATGAAGCCTTAGGTATTATTTAGGAGCACTTATGTTGAGGGGGGATCTTGATATCCTATCCCTTTTTTTTCTTCAGTTGGTATTTTCTCTAGGAGTTGATGAATTTCATGTTCACTTGTTGTACCACATCCTTGTTAACTCAAGATGGCAAAGCCTTTTCCATATGTATCTTCTCAGCTGATAGGAGTGTCTATGACTTTGTTAACATAGAATGGTTGAGTGTTTTCTTGCTTAGAGGAACTAGGTTCACCTTTTGTAGGGAACTTAGGTTCAACTTTTGTTTTAGTTTTAGGATGTAAATAAGCAAACATCTCAAGAGGTGGTATTGTAGGGGTGTTGGTTGTTTCATTGATGGATAAAAGGATGCATTAGCTTTAAGGTTGTTAAGGAAATTGTCTAGGAACTTATTCGTGTTGTCATCGTCTTCTCCAATGATGTTAACATCATGAGGAGGACATACATTAGTAGTTGAAGGTGTAATGCCCGTCATAATAACCTAAGGAATGTTGCAATTGTGTATAAAAGCGTAATAATTTTTTTTTTTAAGTATTAATATTAAGTTAATTTAGTTGCATACATTCATTAAGCTAGCGACATTACACTACTTTGAGTTTCCATAGATGACTTTAGTATTTAGCATTGCACATATTAATTAATAACATAAAGATAAACATTGCATATCATTTGAAACTCCATTCAAGATAACATAAAGTACAAATTTGTTTCATACATTACATTTGATATAATAGTACAATACTCATCCATCTGATGAGGTAGTTCAATAATAATTACAATTACAAGTGTTCACCTCATATACAATTGAGGGATGCTTTCAAATAAAGATTTACAATTAACAATGATATAGTACATATAAGTTTCCAAGTGCGAGCTCTCTATCCATGAAGCTCTCAATGCCATGATCATAAGCTGGGGACCCAACGGAGTAAGGTGCACGTTCCACCCAACCATGTGGTACCCATAGGTCCACCCCCCATGCTAGGAGATAGTAATATGGTTACCTAGACATAATCTACTAACCCTAGACACTAGTACAAACTGACTGATGATTACATTGCTTCCAGATTTAGACAATTGAATGTATTACATACACAAGGTTAACTGTTACTTTAGGTGGAGTGTCATCACAACATTGCAAAGGTTACCCTGGTGTTTCTTCCTAGGTTCCGGCCCCCAATCCTTGGGTTACCCTTGGTAACCTCTTACGAAACTCGGCCCCTATTGCATACTGTTGCGGAATCGAATGTCTCTTAAGGAAACAAGACACCGATTTTCCATTCCAGGCCTTCTCATCTTATACTCAAGACTGTAGTAGCTCAAGAGTCAATAAGTGAGGCATAAACATCTTGTTAAGAGTTTTAATCTAACTATTGTGTTATTTAGTTATCACTGACTTATTAACTTTTTGCAAGTTACCCTGACACCACTTTGTGTGTCGGCCCTTACAAAAAGCCACTCCCCTAAACATAACAAAAGTATCTAAGTTCACTATCTAGGGTAGACAAAGTGCACAATTTCAACTTATAATACCAAATATACCACAATGATCATCTCAATACGTTCACAAAATCAGGTGCACTACCCTAACTTGTTCACACACATAAAATCATATTCAAATTTACTCCCATAAAGAGACTGCAACTGGAAGACTTAAAATCACATAAAGATAAATCTTTCCCCCCTTTTACCTAATAAAATATAAGACAACTAAAAATGAATACAAGTCTATCATTGGGATATATTAAATCCATTCAAACAATTAAGAGAGAGAAAGCATTTATTTCTGATATTTCCTTTACTTAACAACAGTTCTCTACACATTAAATAAATATACACATTGAATTCATAATATGCATAACTATGTAAATAACAGTAAATTTTATTTCTCATTTGCCCAAAATATACTTTTCCACATTAATACTTTAATCAAATATTCTCAATAGTAAAATATATACATAATGTATATACACATATATATATAGATATACATATATATAAATATATATACACATATACATATATACATACATTTGTACATATATTATATATATAGTATATATACACATATATATAAATAATATATATACAAATATATATAATTTATTAAATAAAATACGAAAACCCTATATCGGATTTCGAAAATCAAAATATAGTGAAATTGATATTTTGCGTTTAACACAAACGCCTGCATTTTATACATGCCACGGTTGTGTACACAGAGTACACAGTCCGTAGCTGCCAGTATATGCGCAACCCTCCCCGTATGGGGAGGCGGCTGTGTGGCAGCCGCCTCTGCCTGTGAGGGCAGCACCGGCTGGCTCGACAACCATCGCCACATATGGGGGTGGCTGTGGGGGTAGCCCCGCGGCCCCCTCTACATACATTAAATTTTTTTAACAATAAAAATAAACATTTAGAATTCATGTGTATTAATTCGTGATTTTTTTTTGATATTCAATAACTTTTTTTAAAGAATATCAAACCTACGGCTTCGCCCATACAACAATTTCAATAAATTCAAAGGTTTCTTTCACAATCCAATTTATAAATATATATGTTGATGATATATATATATATATGTATAGATATATATATATATATATGTATATATAGTAATATATATATATATATATATATATATATATATATCTATACAAATCTGCAGGGTTTCATACTGGAGGAATAAAATAATTTCAATAGAGTTTCTGTAGGGGAAATTGGGGAAATATGCACAGTATTTTTCATTCAAATCCTAAATTACCCCAGAGCTTTCAATTTCCTTTTACAAAGAGTAAGCTAAAGAGATTTTCTAAAAACAACAATTCCTCACAAAAGAAGAATACAGTAAACAAATTTCCCGAAAAGTACAGGGATTTCCAATTAATTGAAATTTTCTTTCATAGATATTCTTTTCAATAACACCAAATTAAAACCACAAGATGAATACCTGATTTCCCAAAGCTTTTGAAAACAATCTGGACAAGAATTCCTTTGTTGTTGCGTGTATCCTTACAAAACTTTTCCCAAAAACAAAGCCCAAATTGAAACCAGAAATATTCCACAATTTTGCAACAAAATTCCAAAAAGCATAAACAGAAGATTTTTGCAGAGCACCCAAAATATTTTTCCGTGAATGATAGCATAACCTCTCTGATTTCCCAAATCCAATTTTACCTTCGTAAACAAATTTCCTCAACAATAATCAATTAATGCATTGGCACACATGTCGAGAAGTGGTTGCAAAATATCTTCTCCACCACTTCTCGACAATCTTGCCAATTTCAATTGCATGCAATTAAATTCATTTATTTAAATTGTAAAACTCAAATTTCAATTTACATGCATTTATTTTATTAAACTTTTCTAATTTTCAAATACAAAAAAATTTACAATTCAAATTCCATTTCAACAAATAAATTTTTAATTTAAATAAATCTATTCACACACTTAAATAATTTAATTTAATTAATTAATTTATTTAATTAAATAAGTTTAATCTTTTAGGATCAAACCATTTAACCAAATAAGCTAACTAATTAATTAAATAACATGAAACTAATTTCTTCAATATTAAAAATCAATTTAAATAACAGTAATTAAGACATAATAAACTATTATTAAAATTGACCAGATTTTCCTATCAAAGCAATTTAATCTAATCAAGAAAAGACAAGACAACCAAGACTCAAACTAAAACTGACAATGTATAGTGACTGGGTTATAGACTAAACTAGGGTGAACCAAACTACTATCTCCCAATCAACGTATCTGTTGAGTCTTGACACGTTCAGACCTGAGTACCGAGGTGGAGTCGATGTCATGTACCTGCAATCCTGTAACCAAGCAATAACATTGATATATATATATATATAAACCATTGAACAAGCACATCGTCTTGCGGGAGAAAATCCATGGGATATCACGGGGGCACTGTAAGCGAGTGATCTTGATTCATTCTCCACCAATACACGTCACATCGGTGGAGTGAAATCAATAGCTGTTAGTCCATCAAAACATGTACATAGCAATAATCAACTAAAGTAAACATCTACGCTATCTCAAAGCATATCAGAAAACAGTAATCACCATACAATGTATCATCATGTCACAGAATAAATCCACTGTCGCTCAAAACCAGCGATCAAAATATCCAAACAAAATATCATAGTCTAACAGTGTGAAAACATAATGGCAAAGAGCATAAGCATAAAATGGAGGGTACTCTGAAGGAGCATGAATCGGTTCAATTTCATTAGGGTCATTTCCAAAAGTGCAACTTGACACATCCACTAGGGATTTTCAGGATAGCCAAAGCTTATCAAAGCACATATCCATGATGCAAATTTCAAATTCTAAACTATGCAATAATGTTCAAACTGAAATGCTTTAGATGCAATTTAGAATTTAAGCAATGCACAAGATGAATGAAATTAAACTAGATGCAATGAATTGAATGAAACAAAAGATCTACAAACTGGAACAGAAAGGTAATAATAGAAAATAGAAACTCAAAAACAAAACCTTAAATGCTAGAAAATGCAGTGCAGAATATGTAGAGGGACTAATTCGCCCAAGGTGGCGAATGGGTCCTAGTAGGGATATTTTTTTAATTTTAAAAAAAATTCAATTAATTTTTATGCTTTTTATGTTGTATGATCTAGATCCTAAGTGAAAATGTAGATTTTATTTGATATTTAGTGAAATGAAATGAAAAAGTGCAAGCTATATGATCTTTCACTAATGCAAAATTAGAAACCCTAGAATGCAAATTAACTAATGCAAACTATAATGCAATGTTAATGCAAGCCAAATCTAGGATTATGATGCACTCTAAATCACAATTTCAATGTTCTAAATGCAATTTCACCAAAATGAAATGTATAAAATGTGGTTAATGGTGCTATCTTATGGTTTTAGGACACAAAGCACACCCACTTCTCCAATTTCATTCAAGGATAACCCTCAAGATCTCAATGCAAATGAGAAAGGGATCTTGCAAGAGGGTTGTCCTAGAGGCTAAATGCAAATTAATAGGGGGTTCACCACCAAGTAAGAACTTGGAAAGATAAATGAAATGCAAGATGCAACACTAAACCATAATTTAATGCAGTGACCTACAAAATGTCCTAGAAAAGTGAATGAAACAACATGGAAAGCTACATAAAGTTAGATATGCACCTAAAATTTTGGAGATGGATAGATGGAGGTCTAATACATTGGAAAATTTAACTTTAATGCTAATTGAGACTCATTCGCCAAGCTGGGTGAATCAGTCCAAATTCTAGAAAACTATGCGAGAATAGGAATCTACCAAAAGGGTATCTCATGAATCTAACAAAAATTAAAATTTGACTGGAACTGGGACTCATTCGCTAGAAGTGGTGAATCAATCTAGTTAGGGTTTTCTGAAGGTTCAATGTATGATCTTGCTCTTATTTGTCTTCTCTATCCTTCCTAATTGATTTCTAGATCTAAAACCCTGATTTGCAACATGTAGGTATTCTCCAATGTTCTCCAAGGCTTGATGACAACTTTGACAGCTTTGAATGATTTGACAACTTTCTTCCAATCTTCCACCTTAGAAAATCTGCAACCTAGACCTACAAATCACACAAAAATGAGAGCAAAAAATGTTTTTGGGTTAGTGGATAGGGGTTTACCTTGGTCAAACCCCATTTTGGTAATCAAACCTTGAAATAGAATGAAATATGAACATGGAGAATGATGACTGAACAAAATGAGATGTTGCAACTCACCAAACCCTATCAATGAAGTGTTACAAACATGTAAGAGATGGCTCCAATGGATGTAGAACTTGAATCTTGCTTGAATAGGATAGATCTTGAATGAAATGCTTGCTTGAATATGATAGATCTTAAATGAAATGCTTACTTGAATCATAAAATCCTACACCACAATTGTTAGCTCCAAAATAAACATGATGCATGAAGTCCTTGACATGATGATTGATGCTTGAATGCTACTCTAAAATTCTTGAAAATATTCTCTTAAAGACACTTGAATTCTCTTGAATTCTCTTGTGAACTCAACTTGCTATTAGGAATTCTCTCACAAAATTCTTAGGTGAAAATGAATGAAAGAACCTTGTATTTATGCTCAATTATGCAAGAATTCCTGAAATTACAACACTACAAGCCAACATTAGATCTAGGAGAATAAAATCCTACCAAAAATTTGAATTAATTTTGATTTTGGGCCACACAGGACTCATTCACCCAAAGTGGCGAATGAGTCCCACTAGGCTTAATTTTTTAGGCCATTTTGAAAAACTGTTTAGAAATGTGTGAAATCATGATCAAGACCAAAAAAATTAGGTGGGAATCATTTTCCCAAGGTGGCGAGAGAGTCCCATATCACTAAATTTGGGCCACTCAAGCCTGAAACACCTGAATTATGATTGTGTAATGATTTGTATCAGGATTATCCTAAAAGAGATGCATTAAATGGGTCTTGTGGATGTAAAATAGGGCCAATTAAAGCATAGGAAAGACCAATTATTAAATAAAACCCTAGAAAAGTGTGAAAGTGTGTTACAACACTCCAAACAAGGCACCAATAAGCTCATTTCATTCACAAGGGCCCAAGACCTAATGTGAATATGTTAAGCATATTACAACATCAAATCAAGGCCAAATTAGGGGGACCTTTTTCCGTCATTATAGAAGGATGGCTACAAAGTGTTGCAAAAGAGTGTCGAACTGAGCTCTCTCCCCATTTATGTGTTGGCATAGAACATGCCTACCAAAGGTTGGCACCTTTGCATGGGAAACTCTGCAAAATAAGGTCTTAGCAGGTGATAAATTTGCTAAACTGGGATTCCAAGGCCCTTCCAGATGTGATAAATGCAAGGCAAATGAAGAGAGCATGAACCATCTACTACTCGGTTGCCCCTTTTCTCAGGGGTGTTGGTGATGGCTTTGTGCCAAATTGGGATGGTTGGGGGCTCTCCCAAGTGATATACTCAGTCTCTTCAAAGCCTAGCCTATATTGAAAAAGTTAGCTTTATTTTCATGTATTTAGATAATTATTCCCTTAATCCTCATATAGGAAATCTAGAAATAAATAAATAGATGAATATTTCAAGGCATAGAGTTGTGCTTGTCATCCTTTCTAATAAAGTGGAAGTTGCAATAGTTGAAGTAGCCAATGCTAGAGTGGTTGAGTATGTCGCATCTAAGGAAGATTTTACTAAATTGGACAATAATGTAAGCAAGTCTTGGTGTGGGCTTAAAATCCCACTCTTAACCAAGTCAGGTGGCAACATTCTCAATCTTGGAGATGTGAGGCCATCTGGTGCCCTCCTCCCATTGGGTGGTTCAATTTGAATTTTGATGGGGCCGTAAGGGGAAACCTTGGTCCGTTGGGGGTGGGGTACATAATTAGAAATTGGGAAGGTGAATGGGTTAGTAGGCTCTCGAAGTTTATCCCATTGGGGACAAAGAATGAAGCAGAGTTTCAAGCATTGATTTTGGATTTAAAAGATTTTGCAAGGAGTTGGAATTATCAAATGTGGTTCTAGAAGGTGATTCCTTGCTAGTGGTCAATGTGGTGAGATCTGGTAGGGTGACGAATTGGAAACTCTAGGTCTTGCTAGATATAATCCTCGAAGTCTTGAGGGGTTTTATGAATTTCTCAATAAATCATGACTTTCAAAGAGGCAAATAGGGAGGTTAATAATCAAGCTAATATGGATGTTAATGGGGTATAAAGAGCAAAAAAAAATTAATGAAGAAGTATTAATCGGTGGTTGTAAGGCTAATTTTGCACAATCAAAAGGTTATTGGTTGCAGCTTTGGACCCGTGAGTTATGTATTGGCAAAGGAAGTGCCAACAACGATTAAGGAAATTCACCAACATTAGTGAAGACAACTAATTTTAGTGGACATATGGATACTCATTGGTAAAGGTGGTCGAGGGAAAATACACTACGTAAAGCACATGTGTAATATCATCTAACTCAAAATATCTATCAAATTGACATTCGATAATGATAAATCAAAATGGCACAAAGAAAAAAATGATAAATCAAAATGGCACAAAGGAAGAAATGATAAATCAAAATGGTAAGTGCATATATTATATTAATACATAATCATCAACACATGGAAAGGGAGAGCCATTAGTGTTGAGGAGGTTTAACTTTCGCTCATGCAAAAAGGCCAATAGCCACTCTCATAATTCAGAAAGGGTTGCATGGTAAGTCGATGTTTTTGGGCTCATTAGTACATTGAAGGGGGTCATTCTAATAATTGGCAAGCTTGTCACGAGTGGTGAGATATTAAAAGATGGCAAAGGGGTCCAAATTCATTATTTGAATTTTTACTGAGAGCCTTTAGTGTGGCGAAATGGACACCCCAATCAATTTGGTGAGCTCTCCCAGGAAATTGGCCTTTTGTGGAGAGATCTCAGAGCCCAGATTAAAAAGGATACTGGTTAAAACATTTTTTTATCATTGGGTGTGGCCAAATTGGTTTTGGGTCAGGATTTCCGGGTAGCGAAGGAGCATTACAGAGTGGAAACTGACATTACATCGCACTTTTTTGCCACCCTATTGGACTTGCAACTTCTGAAGGAGGAGGGTTTAAAGATGGAAAGAAGGATGGTGAAGCCAGAGCTGTTGGGCAGGCTCAAGGAAACACTAGGGTTTGCACAACTAGGGGTCGGCATTCCTAGACCACAGGTTTTGGGACTTCTCTCAGAGCTGGGTGCAGTGGTTAAGTGTTACCCCTTTTCTGTTGGATGTCAAGGGTGCAGATCTGTTTAGGCATCGTGAGAGGGCTACGGTGGGGGAAAATTTCCTCAAGAAAATATTGCACATTGAACTGGTTCAAGACTTTAATTGGATTGGTGTCTTCATTAATTACATTCAAGAAAACAGTGAAGATTGTCTATTATCTTTTGTTATTTAGTATTTTGTATAGTTAATGCATTCATCTCTAAAAGTAGTGCCTTGTGTGGCAATTTTGTAACTATGTTAGATAATAGTTTTGTTTGGCAAGGGGTTATGTGTAGGGTCTAAATGTTATGTAATAGGTTTTTGGTTGTAGGTGGCATATAGTGAAAACTTTTGATTAGAGGGCTGGATAAAGGGTTTGGCAAAGTTCTGCACAATTTGTGCCTAGCCATCAGGAAGGGTGAAAAGGGTTTTTGGAGCATATTTCTATGAAATGTAATAAGAACTGTAGTCTATTTTGATTAATACAAAACTTTTATCTTATAGAGCAAAAAAAAATGAAACATCAAAATTAATTAAATGTAAGTTGTAAATATTTTAAAATTTATTTTAATCTCATTCAAGAAAAGAACTCATAATAAGTAAAACTTAGATATTCTATAATTTGACTAGTTTTATATAATCATACTTTCATACTATAATGGTTTGATCATACTTGGAGAATATTACATTCGGGGAATGAGTAAAGTTGCATAAAGTTCATTCTCACAAATATTATACGATGCATGTAGTTTAAGCTTCACATGATCTATTCCAAGCTTTATGGAGTCTAAACTTCACATAATGTAGTCCAAGCCCATGGGTTGAATCAAGGATCCATTAAGCTTTGAATACATATTATGTAAAGGTGCTTATATGCTTAATAAACTCTTTATTATAACATTTTAATTTTTTTATTTAATTATAAAGATAAAATTGATGTGTGGATTTCTAGAATGTAATAGGTATGAAAAAGTTACAAAGACAAAGTATTAATATTAAATATTACAATAAAAGTATTATAATATTGTATTCATGTGAATAATTATTATAACTATTTCTTGTTCCTTCATTAAATAATTTTAAATATTTCATCTTTAAATAAATATTTTTAAAATAATGAAATAGAATTTATTTAAAAAATAAAATATTACTCATAAAAATTAATAAAAATTAAAATTTGTTTTAATAATAATTAACATAAATTTATTTAAATATATTACAAGATTTATAAATACTATCACAAAAATTATATATCCATTATCTCTATAGTTGAAAAAAACAAACAAAAAGAGGGAAAGAGTGCATCATAAAATCTAACTCTATATTCTAAACTATAATAAATAAATCAATATTATAAATTACATAATTTAAAATTATAAAAAGCTAACTAAACTCCTCTAATAACCTTATTATTATAAATATATAATTTTTTCTATTAAATAATTAGATAGTTGATGGTATTATAAATATATAATTGAACATAATTATAATAACTTTTTTATAATATTTAAATATAAAATATTTTGCATTTTTAAAGATATGTTAAAAAATGATGAAAGGCCCTCTCATCATTCTTTAACCATGGCGTATGGACACTCCGATCATTTAAGATACCAAACAAATGGCCAACAATTATTTATATGGAAGAACTTATCAATGCAAAAGACTTTGTCCTTAAGTATCATATTGCCCTAATAAATTAGTCATTAAAATAGAAAGAAAAGCTAGGAGGTAGATTTTATTTTATTTTATTTTGTCTTTTTGAATTGAACAAAGTAAAATTACAAAAGATTGTCAAAAGTGGTATATATAATTATTTTCTTTACCTACACTATTTTCAAATTCTAATACAATTGTGATTATACTTTCTATTTATATTTAAAGATAATATATTTATTATTAATTTATGTTATGGAAAAAAATTAATTGTTGAATATTTAATATTAATAATTGAAGAAATTTTTTATTAAATTATTAAAAAAATCATATGATATTATATTAGTATCTTAATAAAACATAATTTAAAATATAACTATTGTTTCTTATTGTATAATTATTGGTCAAACTTTTTTCTAGTCTATTATGTTAACAGAGTCATACTAATGACATGATTTGATGGACCATAATAATGGTGAAACAAAAGATTTAAATGGTCCACACCCCTAACTACTCTCTGATATAAAATGTTAATGGCAACATCATAGCATGTTGTCATGTAGATTAATTAAATTATGTACATCACTTTATTGGACCATCTCTAAAATTATGAACAATTATCATGTTAATGCATAAAAGGTTTAAAAGTAGGTTCAAAATTTTTCATGAATTTAATAAAATTAACAGTTCAAAATTTGGAATTCAATTCCTGTCGCTCATTCATTCCTTAAATTCAGCAATAATATATTTTTATTATATGAATTGTTTCTTTTAAGGATTTTTCAAAATCTCTTATTATAAAGCTGTGGTTTTGAGTCAAACTCGATGACCCATGTTTCATGAGTAGTGGTAAAGAAACAAAGGCAGTGGCTATCCAGCCCCGAAAATGCACCGGGGTATGGATGGCTGCATACATAATAAACATACATAATAAATGCAAATTTTAACAGTTTCTGGTATCCGTGCATTTGGCAGGTCCGTAGCATCTCCCCAGCAATTTGTCGTCTCTGCGCGGTGAAAGGGATAAATCATTTTTCCCTGCCCTGCTACGATTAAACAATTGAACCAAACGTGAATATAATACTAAACATTAATATTATAATATTAATATATTATGATATTAATTATATAATATAATATTAAATATTAATATTCTATTATTATAAATAATACCATAATATTATAAAGATTTTCTTGCGCTTAAATTTTAGTACAAATTATCCTTATTTTCTTTGCAAGGTTAAATGAAAGTTATTTAAAAAATATAAGATTATATTTTAATTTTGTTTTTTATTAAATATAACATTATATTTATTTTATTTTTATAATTTTAAAATTATAAAAAATACTTGAATTATTAATAAAATTTAACAAAATTTTAAAATTTGATTTTAATGTAAAATACATAAAAATATTTAGTATAGAAATATTTAAATTTTTAAAAAATTTGTTTCTATTAAATTAATTTAAATATTAAAATTTTGGTATCTTTGATATAAATTAATATTAGAAATTTTGATAAAAATAAGTTTTTATTTATAATTTTTAAATTTGATTACTTAACACAATTTCTATAACAAAATTTTAAATATTTAATATATAAGATTTTAGGTAAATTTTTAAATTTTAAGAACATTATAAAATGTTCATATAAATTCTTTGAATATAATGTTTGTTTAATTTTTTAAAATAAATTATAAAATAAAAATATTAATATAATTTTATATTATAAGAATCTCATAACTAATTAAATCATTGCAATAGTACTAATAATGTAAACACTTATAAATATAATAATTTAATATTGATATCTCTTTAGATAGATGTATCTAAGATAACTATATTATGTTCGTCTTTTGATATTTTAAATATTTATTTATTTTTTATTTAAATGATTTTTATTTGAAATATTTTGAATGTATTTAAAAAAAAACTCTAACATTTTAGTCAAAGAATTTATATTAAGAAAAGTTAAAAATTAAAATATTTACCTAAAATTTATACATTAAAGATTTAAAATTTTATTTTAAAAAAGTTAAACAAACATTATATTCAAAAAAAAATTATTTTC
>VDFB02193867.1:448314766-448381017 GCA_007258455.2 Sequoia sempervirens
GTATTTAATACTTCACACAAGATAAGCTAATCCATTTACTTAGCAAACCTTTAACTAATTATATTATAGTAGAAAAACCAAGTTCCTAACAAGAATATTAATGACCTTTTCTTTTCCATGAATACTAAAATATTACACAAGAAATTTTATGAACAAGACAGGTTCAATACAATCAATAATTATTTATATATATATATTCCTAAAACTATTTTATAAATAAAACTATTTTCCAAGCAACCTCCCAATAACAAATAAACATTTTAAACTACTAAGTCATCTATCAATAAATCAAAATTATTTATGCTAAACAAATCACCAATCACTTTAACCACAAGTTATTCACAACAAATCCACATTTAACTTCATAATAATACCCCTTTTGAACACAATTCACAATCAAGTTAAACTATCTAATAAATATAAAGGAAAATCGGTATTTAGTACTTGACACATGATAAGCTAATCCATTTACTTAGCAAACCTTCAACTAATTATATTTTAGTAGAAAAACTGAGTTCCTAACAAGAATATTAATGACCTTTTCTTTTCCTTGAATACTAAAATATTTCACAAGAAATTTTATGAATGAGACGGGTTCAATACAAGGAGTAATTGTTTATATATATATATATATATATATTCCTAAAACCTTTAACATTTAACTTTCCAAGCAACCTCCAAATAACAAATAAACATTAAGAGAATCCTTCCATATTTTAAACTACTAAGTCATCTATCAATAAATCAAAATTATTTATGCTAAACAACTCACCAATCACTTTAACCACAAGTTATTCAGAACAAATCCACATTTAACTTCATAATAATACCCCTTTTGAACACAATTCACAGTCGAGTTAAACTATCTAATAAATATAAAGGAAAATCAGTATTTAATACTTGACACAAGATAAGCTAATCCATTTACTTAGCAAACCTTTAACTAATTATATTTTAGTAGAAAAACCGAGTTCCTAACAAGAATATTAATCACCTTTTCTTTTCCATGAATACTAAAATATTACACAAGAAATTTTATGAACGAGATGGGTTCAATACAAGGAATAATTATTTATATATATATATTCATAAAACTATTATATAAATAAAACTATTTTATAAATAAAACTATATATACACATATACATCTTAGAACAAATTCCAAACACCTAATTAACCACCAACTAAATTTGAAATAAGCAGTATCAATTACCAAATACAAACACACCATTGAATATAAGATATAATCACCAATTTTCAATTAGAATCCATAGTATCATAAAAATTGCTAAAGTATGATTAAAATCAACGATATAAGAAAGGCAATACAAATTTAGGGATTCCTCAACTAATGAAATGCAACAAATTATAGGATACTAATAATTCATTTAAAACGACATGAGCTAGCTTATAAATCCCAAAACTTGAACAAAAACTATGGATCAACCTCAGATGTACCAAGGGAAACTATTATAAAGACATTTAGAATAGAAACGATGCCTAAAGTAACAATCCTGTGACATCCGATTTGATTAAGTAATCAGAAGGGTCAAATATTTTGACAAGGTCACCCTACATACACTTATTCCATTAGATTACAGATAGTCATAACTTCTCAACAGTAAACCTATCTCCATCAAAATGCTACTATCAAACTGGTAAACAAGTGATGACTAAACAAGGGTCGTGGTGGCACACCAAGCAAATCATGCAAGTCGAAGGAAAGAGGATAATGCAAGAAGATTGATTTGAGAGATCTGAACCATTTCCAACATTTACTAAAATAGCGGCTCTGGGTAAAGGAAAATTAAAGGTCCAAGGAAAATACAAGTCGAATGTTATGACTTCTCACAATTGTACATGGCTTCGAAACATTTAAATCTGATTTTAAATGTTCGGTACTCTGCATGAGGAAGGATAGTTGATTCATTTTATGTCAAACTTGTTATTCAATTTGAATGATGTTAGGGATATCCTTCAGTCACATTTTATGCTTTAGGATGTTAATGTGACGTTCAATGAGTAATATGCTAATTATTCAGGTACAACATGAAACTGAGCCCCCGCTTTCATAGCTAACGTGATATTCTGATGTCTATTAAGAATCTGAGCATTTTAAGAAACTAAACCACTAAGAAGTAGTGATACAAATGCAAAACACTAATACTATGCTAATGGTTTCAAAAGAAGGCATATACACTGAGTCCCCTCCATGAAATAAACCAGTGATTGCAATCATAGAATATCCACAACAAAAAAAAAGTGAGGAATTCAATTTCCAACCAACTTAATCGGCCTCCATGGAACTCACAACATCTTACCTAATGAACCTTGGTGAAATCTTAAACAAGAATCTAAATGCCTAAGTATACAAATCTAATTATCTACAAGAGTTATAAATCTGAAAGGGTTGAAATTCTAGAGTAACTACTATATATAGCCTCCCTTATTTCATTACCTACATAGTTGATCATTATGTATGCAAGCATATTATGCAGCAACAATACTATATATTTCAAGCGCTATCTATTTTTATCAAAGCGCATAAGAAGAATCATGTTGAACGCCTTGAACTCAGCTGAAGGTAAGCTTGCACTAGAAGCTACGGTGCACTATGGCACATACAAGATATGCATAAAGTGTTTAAGGGTTTAGAAACGAAAGATGAATTTAAAGTTCATGCAGGCAAGAAGGGAGAACCTCTAATCACCAGCAACAAGGCCAATCTTAGACTGGTAAAGGTGTAACACTAGCAGATTTGATTGGCCAAACCTTTAATTGATTCTTTATAATGATACAATAAACAACGTTACTTATTTTGTTCCCATTATATATATAGGGTTCAATACTTACTAATGATCTGTAGCAATGAAGACTTGAGATATTAAAATTTGAAAGTGAATTGTAAGGGAAGTCACAATTTTGAATCTGAGATAATTTCATACTTTGGATGGGATGATTCAGTAAAGCTAGATGATTTCATCAAACAGTGAAATAACGGCTCAAAATTCAAGGATTAGGTCAACAATAATAAATTGAATCAGTTGTATGCTACTCCCCTAGACCAAGGATAATAAGGGGAGTTGAACCAATGTAATGACTTGCTCAGAATGCTATAGAGATGTCATTACAATTGATTATTTTGTCTCCGTCAACTCCCAATACAACATTCCTGAGATGCATAAAGGCACAGAGAATCTAGATGCATACAAGAGTTGGTTTACAGAGAAAGACAATGCAAAGTAACGCAAGAAAGGAGTACGCCAACAACTTGAGTTTATAGTGAATCTGGGTATTATGTCTATACAGTGTAATGAAGAGCTAAAACATTGAGACTTTGGTAGGAGCAAGACAATACAGAGATCAGGCAAAGAAGATTATCGAAGCAATTTCGCCAGCTAACAATCCCAACAGTCACTTTTTTATCACATTCAAGCTTCAACAACCATATCTCGTCTTCCATCGTAATCTGCCCTCCCCCCTTTGCATTCTTGTCTCCCATTCCTTTTTATCCCCCAAAACCACATGCCTTCCTCCTAGCAGGGAAAAATATTTACAAAAGGAACTTCCCCCCCGCTTTTTTGAAAGCCCAAATCCTATTAAATCTCCCAAAATTTCCAATAAAGCTTTAATTTTCCTACTTAACATTATAAGAATATATTTCTATAGATTTCATTACCTTTATTACTAATTTTTTGAGGCCAACTACCTAAAAATAAAAAACTATGATAGAACATAACAAATTAGTATCAATAATTCAAGCTAATTCTTTACCTCAAAATGCTACACTTTCATAAAATCATAGCATAATTATCCACACAAACACACATTTTTTTGTTATATTTCATCATTTTCACACAAAGCACTCCAATTCATTCATTATTCAACACCAAATCTCACAACAATTTCAACCAAAGATCAAATTTTTACACCTTCACAGATTAAGGAAAGCATAATTCATCACTCCAAAAGCACAAAATTGTAAATTTCACGTACACTCTACACATTCACACACAAACTCACATCATTGAAAACCACATCACACAACAATTCAAGGGTCTTTAACGCATCCCTAGTAGGAATGATATTAGTGCATTGCACACTACACTAAGGGTCCTATCCTTTCTGCAAGTTTTTTGCATCATCGACTTGGCACCAACTAATGGAAAAACTCTGATTACACCACGAGGACAATAGAAAAGTGAAACTCTAGACTCAAGAGTTTAATGCAAGGTTACATAGTGAGCACACATGGGACCTAGTATATGAACCTATGCTCTGATACCATGTTGTAACACCCTGTCGTGCGAACCCCAAAGGACAACTAAAGCAATAACTACCACACAATTCTTTTTTAAAAACCATACACATACATGAAATGCACATTAAATTATGACATGAAACTCATTTAAACAAATCCACTAACACTTACGTCCCTTGGGGTAGATGAGGTGACATTACGAAACTTAATCCCATACAAGAACGATAACAGGTGAAAGCCAAGAGAATAAACCATACAATTGGGTAAACACAACATATAAAAGATCAACATTATCAAATAATGATAAACACACTATCATCACATGAACTTAATGGAGCATATTTTCATAGATACAACACATTAAATAATAGCTACTAAGGAACAATATTAAAACATAGTTTACCATAGATAAAATAATACATCACCTCATTTTATTATGTTACAATGTTCAAGTATTACAATGATACAAAAGTGTTCCCCACTATGGATAGGAACCAAGTAACAAGATAGAATGATACAACTAAGTAGATGAACACAAAGTATCATAACTGGCTCCAAGACAGATACAAACCTAGATTTTCCACAAATAACACCAATCCACAACTCTCGATCCTCAACTAGGAACCCAATGGGGTGCTTAGCACATTCCACCCAACCACGTGGGTTTGAAGACCCACCCCCCAGGTGCTAAGGAGCCGACAAGAAAGAATCCTTAGCCAAGATCATTCAACAGAGAACAACAAGACCCAAATTCATACAAGAGTGACAAGAGCCACAAGGGTAATCACAATAACAATAAACCACATCCAAAATAGGGAATCAATAGATCACAAACATAACATCACAAAAGTTCACCTCATAGTAGCAATAGACCGCTTCCAAAAACATAGCAAAAATAAATCATATAACATATCATCAATAAATCACTCCCAAAACATAACAACAATAACCCACTTTCGAAACGTAACAACAATAAATTGCTTCCAAAGGATAGAAACAATAAATCATTTCCAGAGGCTTGCAAAGATAACAAATCACAAGGGGTACTAGGGGAGAATGTCATCACATACTCCTACATGGGTTATTCTAGCCCATCCTCTAGACGTCGGCTTCTCCTGACTGCCTGAGGCACCGACCACATAGGGTGACTCATGCAAAGCTGTTAACCTCTTGTGATGATGAGCTAACAACCTTGCCAACCATGGCCTTCTTAGCCCACCCTTAGTCTGCAAAAGCCCTAATATGTGGATGAGGCATCCATTCTTATCTTGTTAATGTTATTACTACCCAAACCCCTAAATTCTTTAATTAAGTTATCACTTTTTACTCTAACTCTTGCATGTGTTATCCTGGCTCTTCCTCCTACCTAAGGTGCCAACCCCCATGAAGAGCCACTCTCCCTAGAGACCCAAAACAAAAAGCCAAAACATCAAGGGGTTGTACCAATACTGAAAAAAACACTTAATCTAAAACCTGAATCACACACAAGGCATATCCCATCTTTCCAATAGCCACATACATAAACACTCATAAAATCATGTACAACCCACTTACAATTCAAAATCACATTTACAATCAAAATTTGCCAAATGGCCATATCAATGAAGAATCAATAAAATTACCCTCACCTCTAGAAAATATCCTTAACCATTTTATACAACAAGCTCCCTCCTTAAAGCAATAACCAAAATCAACTCAATTCAAACTCAACCTCAATCAACTCAAATCAAAATCAACCAAAATCTTGTTGATATCAACCAGCTGTGAGACCAACAATATTCAATTTAAAGATCAACAATAGTCACCTCAATCATAGTTAATCAAGATCAACTTAGATTCCAACTCACACACACAATTTATCACAAATTTCAATGGGTAGCATCTCTTCAAATTAGAGCAAACCAAGAATTCAGCACTTAGGGTAAAACAAAACCATACAGGTTCCCAAACAAACAAATTAAAAGAAAAAAGATCCCCAACGCAAAAGACAATCAAGAAAAGTCACATTGAAAGGATCTGTCAAAATCATCCATAAATCCGATACGAACAAGCAAACACCACAGCCATGAAATTCAACTTTCCAAACAACCTCCCAATAACAAATAAACATTAAGACAATCCTTCCATATTTTAAACTACTAAGTTATCTATCAATAAATCAAAATTATTTATGTTAAACAACCCACCAATCACTTTAACCACAAGTTATTCACAACAAATCAACATTTAACTTCATAATAATAACCCTTATGAACACAATTCACAATTGAGTTCTACTATCTAATAAATCTAAATGAAAATTGGTATTTAATACTTGACATAAGATAAGCTAATCCATTTACTTAGAAAACTTTTAACTAATTATATTTTCGTAGAAAAACCGAATTCCTAACAAGAATATTAATGACCTTTTCTTTTCCATGAATACTAAAATATTACACAAGAAATTTTATGAACGAGATGGATTCAATACAAAGAATATATATATATATGTCAAACTATTTGATAAATAAAACTATATATACACATATGCATCTTAGAACAAATGCCAAACACCTAATTAACCACCACCTGAATTCAAAATAAACAGTATCAATTACCAAATACAAACGCAACATTGAATATAAGATGTAATCATCAATTTTCGATTAAAATCCATAGTATCCTAAAAATTGGTAAAGTATGGTTAAAATCGACGGTATAAGAAAGGCAATACAAATTTATGGATTCCTCAACTAATGAAATGCAACAACTTATAGGATACTAATAAGTCATTTAAAACGACATGAGCTAGCTTATAAATCGCAAAACTTGAACAAGAAAATGGATCAACCTTAGATGTACCAAGGGAAACTATTATAAAGACATTTAGAATAGAAAGGACACCTAAAGTAACAATCCTATGACAGCCGATTTGATTAATCAATTACAAGGGTCAAAGATTTTGGTAAGGTCGCCCCACATATACTTATTCCATTAGATTATAGATAGTCATAACTTCTCGACACGTAAACCTATATCCATCAAAACGCTACTATCAAACTGGTAAACAAGTGATGAGTAAAGAAGGGCCGTGGTGGCACACCAAGCAGATCATGCAAGTCGAAGGAAAGAGGAGACTACAAGAAGATTGATCTAAGAGATCTGAACCATTTCCAACATTTACTAAAATAGCGGCGTTGGGTAAAGGAAAATTAAAGGTCCAAGGAAAATACAAGTTGAATGCTATGACTTCGCACCATTGTACATGGCCTGGCAGCATTTAAATCTGATTTTAAATGTTGGGTAGTCTACATAGGGAAGGATAGTTGATTCAGTTTATGTCAAACTTGTTATTCAATTTGAATGTTGTTAGGGATTTCTTGCAATCAAGTTTTATGCTTTAGGACATTAATGTGACATTCAATGAGTAATCTGCTAATTATTCAGTTACAACATGAAATTGAGCCCCCACTTTCATAGCTAACGTGATATTCTTAAGTCTATTAAGAATCTGAGCATTTTAAGAAACTAAACCACTAAGAAGCAGCAATACAAATGCATAACGCTAATACTATCCTAATGGTTTCAAAAGAAGGCATATACACCAAGTCCCTTCCATGAAATAAACTAGTGATTACAATGATAGAATAGCCACTACAAAACAAAATAAGGAATTAAATTTCCAACCAACTTCATCGGCCTCCATGGAACTCACAACATCTTACCTAATGAAGGGTGAAACTAAGTATACAAATCTAATTATCTACAGGAGTTATAAATCTAAAAGGGTTGAAGTTCTAGGGTAACTAGTATATACAGCCACCCTTATTGCATTACCTGCATAGTTGATCATTAGGTGCGCAAGCATATTATGCAGCAACAATACTATATATTTTAAGTGTTATCTATTTTATCAAAGCGCATAAGAAGAATCATGCAGAATGCCTTGAACTTAGTTGAAGGTAAGTTTGCACTGCCAGCTATGGCCCACTACGACACATACAAGATATGCATAAAGTGTTTAAGTGTTTAGAAATCAAAGGTGACTTTAAAGTTCATGCATGCAAGAAGGGAGAACCTCTAATCACCAGCAACAACGTCAATCTTAGACTGGTAAAGGCGTAACACTAGCAGATTTGATTGGCTAAGCCTTTAATTGATTCTTTATAATGATACAATAAACAAGGTTACTTATTTTGTTCCCATTATATATATAGGGTTCGATACTTACTAATGATCTGTAGCAATGAAGAGTTAAGATATTAAAATTTGAAAGTGAATAATAAGGGAAGTCACAATTTTAAATCTGAGATAATTTCATACTTTAGATGGGATGATTCAGTAAAGCTAGATGATTTCATCAAACAATGAAATAACGGCTCAGAATTCAAGGATTAGGTCAACAATAACAAATCGAATCAGCTATAAGCTACTCTCCCAGACCAAGGACAATAAGAGGAGTTGAACCGATGTAGAACTTGCTCATAATGCTATAGAGATGTCATTAAAATTGATTATTTTGTCTCTCTCAACCCCCAATACAACATTCCTGAGATGCATAAAGGCACAGAGAATCTAGATGCATACAAAGAGTTGGTTTACAGAGAAAGACAATGAAAAGTAATGCAACAAAGGATTACGCCAACAACTGGAGTTTATAGTGAATCTAGCTATTATGCCTATACAGCGTAATGAAGAGCTAAAACATTGAGACTTTGGCAGGAGCAAGACAATACAAAGATTAGGCAAAGAAGATTACCGAAGCAATTTTTCCAGCTAACATTCCCAACAGTCACTTTTTTTATCTCGATGAAGCTTCAACAACCATATCTCATCTTCCACTGTAATCTGCCCTCCCCCATTCGCATTCCTACCACCCATTCCTTTTTATCCTCCGAAACCGCATGCCTTCCTCCTAGCAGGGAAAAATATTTACAAAAGGAACTTCCCCTCCCCCGCTTTTTCAAAGCCCAAATCCTATTAAATCTCCCAAAATTTCCAATAAAGCTTTAAGTTTCCTATTCAACGATTTCTTCAAAGAAGTTTCCTTTTCAACGATTTCTTCAAAGATGGGCACGAATTTGCATGGAAATCTTTCTATTATTTTAGTTGCTTTACTCATTGTCACTTATCTTCATTAAGATTTTATTTCCTTTTTATATTCTTTAAATAATTATCCTCATAAAAATAATAATATTATCAATCTTCAATAAATATAATTTCGAACAATACTTTATATAAAACACAATTTTTTTATGTATATGTATAAAATTGGCTGGAATTTTTGCCGGCCTTCCTCCTTCACCACCCCCTTTATTATTTTGAATTTAATTAGGCCTTTGTAGGTGGAATGCATTGAAAATCTCTTTGAAGTTATTGTGGAAAAGAGTTCCTTAGAGTATAATGTGTGATTATTAGTCAAGTCTTTTGCATGAATCCCATATTTTTGATTAGCTACTCTAAAGAAAACTACTTTTAGAAAATGCATATCTACACGTTCTTCATGAAGGTCATCAAACTAGAATTACCATAACAAAGATTGGAGTCTATGCAAAAGGGTTAATTCAAAACTGGCCATTATACTTTGTAGAACTTCTTCCTTAATTAACTTCAAAAAGCGTTTCAACACATTGTATGTGGAGACCAATGTTTGTTATGTATGCTTTGAAAACATGACCAATGTGTATATACACCTTAAAGCCAAGAAAATAGGAAACAACAATGCCAAATTTGTAACAGGGATAATAAAAAGGAAAATTATACTTACGGGATTAGGATATGAAGGCTAGTTGTTCATGTCCCTAGAGCTGGACTCTGTAGTGGCACCAGTGGGTGCTGCCAAGAAATCAATATAGGGGGATTGTGCAGTCCCATCCACAAAGCCCGCTACCAGCCAAATTAATTGGCAAGCGCTGCATCGACACAAAGAAAAACCCAAAATGCATATATATTAAACTAGCCTACATGCCCAGCCCAAACAACAACTATGGCTATATCAGTAGAAAGGTACATCCACTCCAAGATATCTACTTTTGCTTGCCAACTTGGGACCCACAAATTAACATCAATGAAAGAAGGACAAATATCATAGAGTTTAATAGCTTTCCAGATTGTTTCGATTTGAATTTCCTTGTGAATAGTTGAAATGTCCCCAACATGGAGTACAATGATAATAATATCAATCAAACTATTATCACTATAATTGCTCATCTTACTAACTAGCACAAAACTAGAGGTTTTTTTTGCTATAGAGATCTTATCTTTGCACCATCTTATTGTTCATTTCTCATCCAATTTTTTTTTGAGATTGCTATTTAATTAATTGAATCTTCTGTTTGCTACCTTCACTAATCCCCTTGATATTAAATAGGTTGTTCGTTCCTCAATTTGAATGTAATGCAATTCAGAAATATCATCAAAATAAGTAATATGTATTTCTCTTCCCTTCATATCAAAACTAAAAAATTTTCCCTTCACCTCTATATTTGTGCAAATGGTACATCTCTTTAATATGTGTTACACAACGTATATATATGTATACATGTATATATACATATATACATACAGATGTGTATATATATATATATTTATATATATGTATGTATGTCTATACAAACACTTACCATTCCCCTTCCCCATATCGAGGACACAATCTCCACCACCACCAACCCATGTAATTTCCAAGGGCCATGTCGCCAGCAAAAAACCTAGTGACATCCCTACTGGTCGGGGTGTCGTTGGTGCCTGCAAATCCACTATGAGATGACTCACTTCATGTTTTTCATGTGCTTATTTAGCTTGCTTTTATCATTTGTGTGCATTTGAAAGCATTGATGTACCATTTTCATATGGATGTTTTTATTTGCTTTGTTTTAAACTAACATGCTAATGTGTGTTGTTTGTTTTGAGCAAATGCAGATTTCACCATCCACATTGTGGTGCTAGAAGGAGGGCAAACATTTTATGTGTAGATTCAGCCATGCCATGATCAATCTCATCTTTATAAGATTTCATTAGTCTTTTCTTTTAAAATTTTGTTGTTGAAATGGTGGGAAAGAACGTTATTATTTCTTGAGGAGAATGTTTCCTATCCATACATGCTTTCACATAGCCCAAAAAAATAAATAAATAGGTACACTAGTCTGTTTTCTTATAGTGTCTGAAATATATTGCATAGCAAGCACATACGAGTCTCCCAACATTCATGAGCTATTGGTCTATTGATCAGAATAGGTGCCTGCAAACATTGTGTTGTATCCTTTTGGACGTCTACATAAGGCCCTTTCCCAACGCAGTTCAAGGCCAACAACAACAATTGTTCTTATCTTACACTTCCCGTGCCCTTTTAATACCAATATGTGTGTTGTATGTACCTAGTGAATGCATTAATTGAGAGTTCAAATCTAATGCATTTCTTTTTCTTTTTGTAGTGATTTAAACCATGCTAGCTGGCTGACTATGATTCACTGACTTCACATGGTTGTATCTAAGATCTTCATGTACTTGATCTACCCATATGCCAAGTATTGAGAAAACAATCCCCATCTATTTGTCACAAAGGATACCCCATGCATGCCTATCATTTCTCTATCCCCCATGCCACATCTGATATGTGGTTCCCTAAGCATGTTCCAAATGCGTTAACCTGTTCTCCATAGATTCTTCGCTCATTACCTCCCTCATCTTCCTATGAACGGCTATTCATTGATTCCTAAGCAAAATGATGCTCATCTAATTCATATGCACATCTAATTCAAAGTGCCCCCTGCAAAAAGTGTTGTCACTCGCAAGAGGATTTCTTTATGTTTGCAGGAGATGATTATATCCTCTTCTCGTGCAGTGCTCAGGTATGGGTAGTGTTCTGACTATAAATAGGTGGTTGAGAGATGGTATATTGCATGCAATAAACAAGTATGGGGACTTTCATTTAAGAGTTTTATCTAACTATAGGCATTGGTCAGGAGTTTAAGATAGTTGAATGATTAAAAAAAAGAAAGAAAAGGCTAAAGACTAAAGGCACACTGCCTCTGCAACGCCTTCCTTTTCTTCATCACCTAACGGCATTATATCCAAAGTCTTCTTCTTCTAAGTGAAGCTATTCATTTATTTAAGATCATATCTACTTCTATTGCAGCTTATTTAATAATATGAAGAGCCAAACTTACTGAGCAGCAAGGACAAAATCTTAAATTGTGGGGGCCATGATTTTTTTTGAATAAGTGAAACAAACATCATCTTTCCTCATCATTGTCATCCCAAAAGTCTTTGAAAGGTTATTAATAAGCTTTTCTTAGGTAAACACGCACCCTCTATGCTCGCCTTGTCATATTGCAATTAATCAAAGATCGTATTTGATTATTTTTGGCTGTTATAATGTTTATTGAAGCTCGTAGGTTTATAAGGTGTTGCACCACATTTTCTCTGATCGTTTCCTATAACTTCAATAGCAGTAACTATGATGTACAATATGATGCATATTTGAAGTAGATATGACACTTCTGTAAATGAAATACAGGTCAAAATAAAAGTTACGCCTAGTCTTCAAATACACAACTACCATATTTACTGCTTGAACATGCTTTCAAGCGTGACCACCATATTTGATGCGTATTAAAGCCGATAGAAGAACTTTGCAATTTTCCCTTGTCTGTCGTATTTGTCCTTTTGAGTTGTTTAAATCAAATTTACTTCTCATTTTACCTCTTCATAGTGTATTTTCTGAATGAATGATAACGTTTAAGATTTATTCGTACTTCAATCTACACAGTGAAACAGAGAGGCAGGGTGGCAAAAAAGTGATGAAAATAGGTGTGATTTAATTGTTGATTAAATGAACCACTGAGTGCAGCACCTTTAGATCTGGAATGTTTTGACCCTTTACCGTCTAGAGGTAGCAATATTATATGGTGTATTATCCATGACTAGTAGATCAAGTGCGATTCCCTGACTTCTAGATCCAAAAGGCAGCATCTCCTCTGGCTTTACTTGTGACGTTGTTTTACACAGTCATTGACTAAGAGCTTGAGAGAATTTCATGCAGCCAACTCTTAAAACCCAATAGGTGTTGGATTCAAGTTTTTAGCGTTGGATCTTTGTGGTTGTGTTTAGTTCTTCTTTGCTCATACTTTAAATATTTTAGGTGTTGATTTTGGAGTCATCATTCATTAATTGCTAGTTGTAGACTTTGAATGCTAGTTGTAGAGATGTGAAATCCGTCTAATCTAAGACAAACCCACAACTAGTAATGTATGACAGATTTTCTTTCTTTCTCATTTAAAATCTATTCATCTATGCATATTTAGAAAAAGTGTGTGAGCATTCCATTCTTGTTGTTTGTCATATTTCTTTAATGACTGGATAACATAAGCAAGAGATTATATAATCTTTAATATTCATAGTCTATTATTATAGTCAATATGCTTGGATGACTACTTGTTTTCTATTATTTTATATGTCAATATCAATACTCAGGAAGAAAATACATTTAACATATCATCATTTGTTTATGATTTGATAGGCATGACATTCAAAGGGAAATGGAAGAGTTTGCATAAAGAATTGGTGGCATTGGAATCGAGGAACCACAAGTAGATTTGAGTGGGAAAATTGACCATTGAATTTAAACTTGAAAAAATAATTTTTAAATGCTTATGGAAATAATCTAGAGCATCCATTAGTCTACTTCCATCCTTTGTTTTAGGCTAACTAAATCATTGTTTTATTTTCTTTCAAAGTTGGGCTAAAGAAAAAGAATGTTAGACACTCACTAGCTTCAATTTTGGGCTAAAAATGAAAAAGGAAAATTTCACACTTCATCTTGGTGCTTAAAATGAACTCACAATTGTTTCGGAAGGATAAAATGAATGTGCATTTGCTTTGTTTTATGGTTACTTACTTAAACTAAAGTCATTGAAAAGGATGTATGCGCTTCTCTCGCGCTTCCAAGCGATCTTGAGAATCAAAAGGCCTTTTTGGTGATTTTGGCATAAGATAAAGTGATCACCTCCACACTTTGATTTGGGCTTAAAATTGAACAACATATTGTGCGAGTGTGATTAAACATATGGCATGTGTTCTCCCTTTGTTTCTAAAGAAAGGTTGATCAAACTATGAGTGTGTTTTTTCGCTATTGTTTATCCTAGAGGGCCTGCCTTGGGGAAACAATACTCACCCAAGGGAACGACTCAACTGGTAACACTCTAACGCCAAGAGTATTTCTAGCCAGGATATAAATGTGGGTATTGGTTAAACGCCAGTATCACACGGTTGGCTCCGATAAGATGGATCCTAAAGGGGACTCTTGTCGTATGGGTCAATCTCCATGAATGGAAAGTCCGAACTAGAACCCTTGTTTGTTGTGGTCTATTGATCCATTGAGCGAGTTTATCGAAGTAGTGCATTGGAACTTAGATTCTAAGAAGTTACTTGCCATGTCCGATCTTGGTTGAAATATAGAGGTTAAGACTTCATTCTTAACATACCTATATATTTCTTCCTTGGTTGCATGTAAAATCATCTCTTCTATGAAGGGCATGAGGCAATCCCACCAAGAAAAATATACCAATTGAGCTAGGATGTTACATTGCTTGTTTGAAAACATAGTGTGTTTATCGAAAACATTCAAAAACCAACATTCAACATCATCATCAAAATTTCAAACCCCTTAGTTAGAGAAAATACCTTTGACAAAACCCACGAACTATTGCTTACCCTTGGGATTATGTCCTTAGAGGTTTCTATGTAATTGGCTTTACATCTTAATTTGCTCTTATGAAGGTCAACATTAGGCAACCCTTGTCCTAATTTCTTGGAACTTCCACATAGAACTTTGTGGGATGAAAAGAAGTTGTGACATCGGACATTCAGTTTGAAACCTAATCAAGAAGTGTGTTTGTGGTAAAAAGAAGTCATTAAAGCAAAGATAACAAATTGGACCCCACACATGTGCTTGATATCTTTTGGTCATGCAAACATTGGTCTTTTGATTTTGAATTGCTCTTAGAGAAAAGTGTGTTCTTCAATACTTTGACCTAGTAAACAAAGTCTCTCTAAGTCTCTTAGGATCAAATCAAACAATTCATCCATCTCAAACATTTATCAAAATTCATCCATCCAAAACAACTTTAGAGCTTTTGAAAACATCATCCTAGACTTGGGTAAATCATCCTTAAAATCAAATCATTGAATGGAATAATTAAGTAAATGTCCTGAAATTCCCATCAGATCCCATCTAGGTTTCCTAGTTCTATATAATCATCATCTAAACCAATATCAAAATTCATATCCTCAGCCTATCTCTGTAGTCTCAGTGATCTCAGTATCCAACATCTTAGGGTTTACAAGTTCATTATCCCAATCAAACCAATCCAAATCAAACCCTAAATCTAGCATTGAACCAAAGTTTCCTAAATGTTCATCACTCATATCATTTACACCTTTCATCCTTCATCCCATTATTGGTCCTAAGAACCTTAGAGGTCACTTTCAGAACAAGGTCAAAACACAAGAACATGGAATATAAACTTGATCCATACCTCTTGAGTAATCCAAATCAATTGAATCTTCAAAGCCTTACAATGCCTATCGATTATCAAAATCCATGAATGGGATCATTACCTTCAAAAAATGTCAATGGTACAACAAGTGTGAGTATGCCCAAGTCAAATTTTGGAACACATTTCCCAATGACAGATCTAAGTCCAAACCTACAAATCCACCAACCGAACAATCAATGCATGAGCCTTCAAATGAACAACATTATCCCACCAAATCCCTACAAGCCAAATGAGAATATACCAAGCACAAGTTTTTGAAACATGAATCTGGAAAACTTTGGGATGGATACATTTGCAAATCATACAAATATTCCAAGCATGAATAATGGTCAATTTCAACCTATCATACCAAATCTAAGTGTCATCCCAAATGACAACATTTTCCAAAATCAAACATGAGTACACACTCCAAATCTGCTTAAAAAACCAAATCAACTATATCAAGGGAATCAAGATCAAATTTAGCAAGATCAAATTGCGGCACTTAACAAAATAGTTGAGGCATTGCACCAAGGGAAATCTCCACCACCATTATGAACATCATTCCTTGGTTTAGGGCTTCCCCCTTTACATAGCATTAATCACTCCATCCAAATCAATCCACCTAAAACCATCATGACAAATCCTTTGAATATACCATCGACATCACACCAACGGATGGTATCTAATCAAGCAACAACATTGATCCCAAATCAAAACATGGTCTCCCAAGGACCTATCACCTCGATCATTCTGACCATCACTATCCCTTCAATCATTCCAACCACCACTATCATGCCCATCACATCTCAAACCCTCATGATTACTCCAAGTGTATCTCAATGACTCATCACTACATCTAACACAATTCCAAATCTTCCCCACTACCACCAAAACCAAACACAGCAAGACAATATGACATTGCTCTAAAAGCTCACCAGTCATACCAAAAGGCCATCCAACAATATCTATCCATGCAACAAGCAAGACACACTTAACAAGTGAAACAAACCTCTCAAGCTACTCAACAAACACAAGCACAAACACAAAAAATGACAACTATTGAGAACAAGGATCAAGATCAATCCATCACTGAGTACCTTCAAGCTGTGTCAACTTCATCCAATGATCAATGCACCATACATCAAGAACCACTTTTTAGTGATCTATTTCAAGGAGTGTTGGGATTATTTGATCCTATTAACATAATGCACATTCCATCAACCAATGATCATGACGAAAATGTCTCTACATCACTAGATGAGTTAGAGGACATATCTCAAGAAGTTATTCCAAAGCAAGATCAAAATCTTACACTAAGGTCTAGCAGTGGTCCCTTCCAAGACATGTTGACCCCCTTCGACCTCATGGCTACAGATACTGAAGGAACCCTAACTCGATACTTGAGGATATTAAACCACTTACCATGTCTAATGACGATATCCAAGGACCCTTTGTAAGCAATCCATCCTTTGAAACTGATCCATGTCAAGAACTTGATCCAAAGTATGTCGAAAGCAACTCCGAAATCATTCAAGATCAAGAATTTGTATCGTCAAGATACTACAATAATCTAATGGACACTCTCCTATCTATGCAAGATGATCATATCCATACTCCTCCATCTACCCAAGATATGCTTTCTTTGGATGGAAACATAGATGGTCATTATTCAGAACACAATCCCTTTATGCCTGACATTATTGCACAAAAAGAGTAGATTATTAACTCCTACAGTCAAACTGAGTTATCAACATCAGGATTAGGTATGTCCCAAACTCAGATTGAGGACATCATCAATAAAGATATCCAACATTATCCGCTCAATGAAACAAGTCAAATAGAACATCCAGAGTTAGCATAGTAGCAAATTGAAAGAATGTCACCTATGGTGGTCATCTATCAGAGAACACTTATTGAACAAGAGCTCTTGGAATAGGAGAAATCAAAGCATGAAGGTACTACTTCCACCATACTAGGGGCAACTTCATCTCAAGCAATTGTCAACATAGGGAGCACAAAGAATCCTTATGGTGAAACCATTGCCAATACTACAACCAGCCACATGATGAATCTTCATCCACCTATCATCCCATCCATGAATTGGGACCAACATCAAAGAACAAAGAATGTTATCAAATCAAAAGAAGTTGAGAAGCACAATGGAAAAATCAAATACACATGGATACCAAAGAATACAAAGAAAGATCATCCCTATCAAACTCCATCAGTCAAAGATACTATGGGGAAAAATACAAAAGGGAAAAGTATCCATCAAAGATGTCCACAAAAGAAAAAGTAGGCTTTTCAAGCAACGTACAAGGTGTATCAAGCAATTGGTCCTAATTCCATGCACACTTTCATATCCACCCATCATTACTCATCTTCCCAAGTTTGGAGAGTCAAAGGTTCCAAACTATCAACCAATCCATCTCTTATCCCTAAACACACTCCATCCATGCCTTCACGCATGATATCCAATTCTCATATTGACAATGTATTGGAAACAACCCTTCATCATAAGGATTTAGAAGGCACTTTATCATGATGTATGCACAGAGATAGAGTTAACCCCGATATCAACAAAGCAGATCAAGAACCCCAAAAGTTGCATTCAAGTGCACGTATCTTAGCAAAGAAACTCCTTCAAGCAGGATATCGATGGCACATTATGATAGGGGCATCTACGTCAACACCACCAGGTGGTTCAGTATGAATCTTTTAGAAAAACCAAAAAAATTAAAAAATATGAAAATCCAAAAAAAATAGAAAAAGGATTGAAAATAGTAAATAGAAAAAAATCGTCCTCTAGTGAAAACCGCATGGGCAGCACTTTGGGCAAGACCATGATGAAAACCTGGCAAATAGGTGTCATGTGTAGAATCGAGCATCTATGTGTGCCACTTCAGTTGAAATCATCTCATTCCATCCATAATAAATCCAGTATTCCATTCATCCATAATAAATCCATTCATCCATAAACCATTTATCCAATCCATTTTTATCCATCTACGTCCATAGTCCAAATTATTTTGATCTTGACAAAGTTTGGGGCACACTTTATGCTTGCTTACGGTAAAACATCTTGACATGGGTCATTTTCATTGACCCTATCCTATCCAACGTTATTTGAGCCATGAAGCAATATCCAAATCAGCATTCTTTATCCAAACACCTTATCTTATCATAAGATAATCCTTGGCATCCTTTGCGTACTTACCATATCCATCCATCCGTACACCTATCCAAGCATTCATCCATCACATTCCATACATTGCTAGACACTGGGGGTAGGTATTTACATCTTGCTTCGGGAATAAAACTTGATCTATATCCTCCAACTTATGTGGTGATCTGAACATTGGCATACATGAAATCGAATTGGTCAAGCATCTGCAATTGAAAATTCAAATCACTAGCCCATGGCATATTTTGATGAGAATATGTTCCTTATCAAGCTTCATCTTTCATCGAACATCAAACCAAATAATTGATATCAGTTGCATCTAAGTTGCACTTCAAACATCATACCAAATCATTTGAACAACTTTTGTTCCAAATCAAGCTTCATCAATCATGATCAATCAAATCCAGTCAAAAAGTCATCATCTTAGGATATCCCTATGTTGCTTAACACTATCCTTGCATTGTTGTGCATCCTCAACAATGTTATCATTGTCAATCCATCATCTTGGGATATCCTTCCTGATCATTGTGTTTCTTAACACTAGCCTTGCATTGTTGTGCATCCTCAACAATGTTATCATCGTCAATCCTGATCAATCAAATCCTTGCATTGTTGTGTATCCTCAACAATGTTATCATCATCATCAATCCATCGATTTGATCTGTCAACCTTAGCTTGGTCTTCAACAAAATCCCAAATAGAGCACTGATATCATCACACATATCCATATCCAAATCATCAAAATCATGTGAAAATCCAAAAAACATCAGAAAATCAGAAAATCCAAAAAATCCAAAACACCAAAAATTCCAAAAAACACTCAAAAAATTAGAAAAATATCAAAAACATGGTATCTGAACTACGTCGTCTCTAAGCTTAAATGTAGGCAAGGCTAAATCTTTGATCAGCCCCTAAGACATCAAAATCCAAAAACATTCAAAAAACATCAAAATCCAAAAACATTCAAAAAACATCAAAATCTAAAACCATCGAAAAATCAAAAAATCAAAACATTTAAAAAATCAAAAATCCAAAAATAGCCTCAAAACATTTCAAAATGTCAAAAACATCTAGATATTTGAAAAAATCCATCTATCTCATCTCGCTTGCACCCACAATAATCAATCATCCATAATAAACTGATCGTCTCCTTCATGCTTTGGCAAAACAAACATAAACAATCACAACAATCAGCAAAAGCAAACTTCAAATGTAAAATCAAAATCAAAACAACGAACAATGAAAAGAAAATCAAACTCTTGATCATTCACAAACATGTCAATCAACCTTGTATCAATCGCCTATCAATCAACTTATCAACCCATCATCATCCTATACAATGCATGTCCTAGGATATATCATTCCGACAATGGGCATCATGATGATATCCTATCAAAACAAATCCCTTTGGCTAGAGATATGAAGAACATTGACTTGTTTGCATACTTGATCTTTTCTTTTGATTTATCTTATTACGCTCATTCTAAGGACCTCTCGATGATATTCGAACAAACGATTTAGAGAGATAGGAATGGGGCAATGATCATTATCTTTTGTCTATTGTGCTTGTTGGACATTCTTGTAAAATAACTTGGTGAATACTTGCTTTGTTAGGTATGCCCTAGCAAGGTTTCCGTATGTCAAGTGTGAACAAGAATACTCCTATCTATTTTTTGAGTCAAATTCCAACGCACTAGGAACAACACCATCCTGGTTCTTTATACCTTGATGCATCATATCTACATGTGTAATCAAACATAAGGTAAGTAGCCCTTTTAAAATCCCAATCCTTGATAAGCAAATCATCATCATTTATCATCATCATCATCTATCATCATCATCATCATCTCTAATAAAGTCTCGTCAGATCATGGACTTGTGGGATCCTCTTCTCATCATCTCATTTCCGCACTAACATCATCATCACCAATGCATCCATCATGCATCCATCCTGCATCCACAAACCATTAGCATACCGCATATCATTCATTTAATACATAATAGGAAACATCGATCATTTCTCATGCATTGCATTTGCATCATCTTCATAATATAGATCTGTTAGTCTAAGCATTTTCATAAATCATATATTTGCATAATCATAGCATATCACATCATCAATCTCATCCATCTCATATCATATCATCATTTAAGTTGTTTAGGATAATATATATTTGTTATTCTAATCATCTTAAAACCATCTCATTTTGCATCATCATCCATAACCATCCATTTTGAACCTCTTCATCGTGAGATCAACCCTCAAATCGAATCTTTTCTCTCGATCTCTCGAGGGGGCAATGCACCAGTGTACTTTCCACTAGGGCATCTAAAAAATTAGAAAAATTTTCAATTTTGATCATAGCAAGTTTATTCTTTGAACCAATGCAACGAGTACATTGCTTCAAACACAGGCAAAATGTAGACACACAATATTAGCATTATGCATATTCATCCGCTTATTGAATAAATCAAACTTAGCAAATCCATTCATTAGGTAAATTAGGTCTTTCGTCCTAAAGTCATTCATTTAATTAAATCAAAATGCATCTTCCATCCTTCTTGATTTAAATAAATCAAATATTCAAGTCAAAGAGGTCAAATCATCCTAATCATCATTAAGCTAACCTAATCCTAATTGGCCTAACCTAACCCACCCACTTGCATTCTCTAGATTTAGCCACTTGCACAATAAATCAATTATTGATTTATTAAAACCCTCATTTTCACTCAACATGGCCCTCAAGTTTGAAAATCATGACAAGTTGATTTGTCCCTCCAACATTGCATTTATTGCTCATTTTCTTGTCCCCCTCTCAAAATTTATTGCCAAATTTGAATTCAAATTTTCCCTCTCATGGGCACACTTCCCAAATCTTGCACATCCATTGACCACTCACCACTTGAAAACTGTCTTCCTCTCATTTGTCCAATATTAGTCCCACATCCTCCATGTTTGGCACTCTTAGCATTTGAAAATCCTTAAATAGAAGCTTCAACTTTGAGCAAATCCTCCACAACTCCACAATCTGATACAAGGTTAATCTCTTCAATAGCGAGCTAATCTTGTTCACACCATCTTCATATCACATTCATAGCAATTTCATCATTTAGCTTAGCTTGATCAAGTATTGGGAAAGGGCTTCTTTCCATAGAAACACCAATCCAATATGAGATGACTCACTTCATATTTTTCATGTGCTTATTTAGCTTTCTTTTATCATTTGTGTGCATTTGAAAGCATTGATGTACCATTTCATACGGATGTTGTTATTTGCTTGGTTTTAAACTAACATGCTAATGTGTGTTGTTTGTTTTGAGCAAATGCAGATTTCACCATCCACAAACACATACATACATACATACATACATATATATATGTAGACACATATATATACACTATTCATCTTTGGTGTTATACACATTTTGTACAATTAGTCCCTTGGTATCTTTCTAATTGGTCTAACTTCAAATCCTTACAAAAATGATGGTATGTGGCTTGTAGCAAATAGTTCTTATTTTAACACCTCTTATACAATTTCTCTATTTGTCTTCAATATTTATTAGCAAAGAACATAGCTCAAATCCTATATGAATATGTTTCATGATAGTGTTTTTCCCCAGATATGCTTGAAGCTCCCTACAACAAATTGCAGTTCCCTACAACAAATTGCCCAGGTCTGTTGCCCCTAAGCTTATGTTTGTTTTCTAATTATTTCCAGATGGAAGTCGAGGAATGCATTGTCCAAATAGGAAAATTGTAAAAGAAGTATTAGGAAAACACTAGAGAATGACATACATTTGATTCTTAAGTGTCATCCAATTACCTCTTACAACTATTACATAGACTGCTTACCTTCTACCAATATGTTGCATGATATTCATTTCCCGTCATAGAGTTAAAATTATTTCTTTTATAACTTTAAATTGTACATAGAGTTCACATTCATAAGATCCGCCTTCTAATATGAACTAATTTCACATTGTTAGTTTTTTAGTTCCACACTGCTTGTATTGGTTTTGCACATATACTCAGTTACTTTTAATGTTCTCTTTTTTATTCTAATGCATTTAGTAGAGTATCTTTTCCCAACTCAAATAAAACATTGTTTTCACACAAAACAAGAGATACCCTTAAATTCAACTATTGTAAAAATGCATTATCTCATTATTCTTCTCCTAAGGTTTGTTCATTCATTTCCCATCTAAAACGGTATAAATTAGTCTTGAATGACTATGCGGATCTTTTCCCTTTGAGTACTATTTGTTCTAAATACTCTATCATGCTTTAAATTTTGGAGGGAAATAATTATTCCTAACAAAACTAATTATTTAAAAATTTAAATTGTATTTAATATTTTTTCAAATGTAATTTTTAAAGAAATATTTAATTGTAAAATCATTCTCATTAGATTATTAATTAAAACCATTTTTAAAAAAATATTTTTATTCAAATAATTACATAAAAAAATCAAACATCATTTTCCTCTTTCATCCATATGGTTATTAATCTTGCATCGATTGCCTTATCTTTACATAATTACATAATAATTAATCAAATGATTGACTAACCTAAACAAAAACATCAAATATAGATGTCCATATAGACTTAAGAACTATTAAACTAAAATACATAATACCTTAAATTTTGGACAAAAGTTATTATTATTAACAAAACTAATAATTTACAAATTTAAATTGTATTCAATTTACAAAATGTGATTTTTTAAATTTTTTTTCAAAAATCATTCTCCTCATATTATTAATTAAAATCATTGAAGATTAATTAATTGAGATAGGAATAATGGATACATTGTAAATAATGAAGACGACCAACAATTTTATTTTACATTTCCATAACCAATTTCCAACTAAAAGTACGAAAAAATTTATCTCAAGTTTTATCCAAATTGTTTTTAATCTCTCATGCATTGCTTGTCATATAACAATAAAGAAGTACACTATAAACTAACCTCCCATCAAAATATTCACCTCCTACCATAAACAAACCTCTGGTTATTCCATATTAAATAATTAACATATTTTCTAATATTTAAACTTCCCATTGCATTGCGAAAAACAAAAACCTTCTATACTTGCCCTTGTTTGCCGAATTGCGGTGAACCCCTATCAGCTGATCGTTCGTTGCATGCCTGTGCATGCGAGTGCTAGTATTATCAATGTTAAAATATCTAATAGTCATACTGTAGACACTTCAAAGAGGCTCGTGTTATTCATCTTATCTAGTCTTCAAGCCATCAATTGAAGAGCCTCGTGTTTTACATTGACAAACAATTTAAGAGGTCCGTGTTTGTCATTGACGAGAACAAAAGTTGAAGGCATTTAGATTTGGAAGGGCCGCCTTCATTTCTATATCCAAAGGTAAACTGCGTGAAATTTTAGCTCATCATGCCAAGCCCAAATACAAACCATAGTCTCTCATGGCTTGCCTTGTATGTACTCTTAATTTCAGCCATAGCCAATTTTGTTCTTCGTTTAGAAGCCGATCCCCAAATCATAGAGGCCGGTCATGGCTGTAGTCTGATTAATGCTACGAATCACAATGCTTGGAGTGAAAATCGCAAAAATGCTTTCTCGTTGCTTGCCAAAAACATATCTTCGACAGGCTTCGCTACAGCTTCACATGGGAATGGCACAAATAAGGTATATGGGCTTGCCCAATGCAGAAATGACTTGTCATTGGAGGACTGCAGTCAGTGCTATGGAAACGCCACAGAACAGATTGTGAGATACTGTCCCTTCGAGATTGGTGCACGTATGATATACGACGGATGTTTTTTGCGTTATGAAAATGAGACTTTCTTTGATCAGGCACTGGATGGCGGCAACTCCAACGTGTGCCAATCTGACGCCTCTTCGAGCCCTAAACTTTTTAATCAAACTGCGCTGAGATTGCTAGCGGACATCAGATCCAAGGCTCTCCAAAACGGGGGTTTCGCCACTCATGAAATTAGTGCCAACGGATTACCGACGGCCATTTATGGACTTGCTATGTGCAGGCGGACACTTACCACCAATAGCTGTGATGTTTGTCTTCAGCACGCTAGCCACCTCGTACAACGGTGCTTTTCACTTAGGGATGGAAGGGGTCTCGAAGCCGGTTGTTATTTGCGTTACTCCACCATTGCGTTTTTCTCCACCCACGCTTCTTCCTGTATGTCATTATGAGTTTGAATTCAGTTGTTATTCATAATATTTTTGAAAAAATGAGTTAGAAACTTTAATTAAGCATTGTATATAAGTAGATGTGATATTGTTTATTATTATTGTTTGTTTTGGTATAAATTCAGTTATAATGTTTTTTAAGGTTTGGATTTTATTGTTTCCACAGCGAGTCCTTGGAAAACTGTGATCATCTTTGTTGGAACTTTGGGAGGTGCAGCTGTCATTGCTGTATTGTGGTTGTTGTTTATATACAGGCACTCTTTTCGAAAGTTATACACTAAAGTCCCCGTGCGACAGCATGAAGAAGCAGGTGAAGAAATCTATTTTCACGCTAATTGATGAAATTAAAGAAACTTTACAGTAGGATTCATATAGTAGAATGGTATTTTTTCTAAAACTGTACAATATCTTGCAGAGGTATATTTTGCTGCCGAGGAAGACAATAAGTGGTTTAATCTATTTAACTACGACTCCCTTCGAGCTGCAACTAATAATTTCGATCAAACTATGAAAATCGGGGAAGGAGGATTTGGACAAGTTTATAAGGTATGACGATTGTCAATCTGTTAAACTGAAGCGGGCATTTCATACTGTTTTCTTACCAGATCTGGTTGTTTGTTGTGATAGGGAATATTTAGCGACGGGCGGGAGGTTGCAGTGAAGAAGCTTTTCGGAAAACAGACGACAACGGCGTTGGACGAATTTGTAACAGAAGTGAAGCTGATCAGCGCTGTTCGTCACCGGAATCTTGTTCGTTTGCTTGGATGTTGCACACGAGGACTAGAGAAGCTACTGGTTTACGAATTCATGCCGAATAAGAGCCTTGACAGACATCTTTTCGGTTTGTCTGATCCCTGTTAATAAAACAGAGCAATAACATTTGTTTTTGGTTAAATCTGTATAGTCCCTTAAAATCTCTTTCATAATCACTCTGGCAGCGAATAGAGCAAAACAACTAAGCTGGAAAACAAGATTTGAGATCATTTTGGGAACGGCGCATGGGCTTGCATATTTAAACGAAGAATCCCGACTTCGAATCCTGCACAGAGATATCAAAGCCGCCAACATACTTCTGGATGACGACTTTCAGGCAAAAATTGCAGATTTTGGACTGGCAAAGCTCTTTCCAGAGGACCTGACACATCTTACCACAAGAGTCGGTGGTACAATGTAAGATATCTTATTGTTATTTACCTGCGTGTATCTGTTGCCCCCTTCTTTGTTAAAATTGAACACATAAACTTATCCATTGAGTATGATTTTGGTGTGTGGCAGAGGGTATACTGCACCGGAATATGCTGTTCACGGTCAGTTGACGGATAAGGCAGATGTGTACAGCTATGGCATGCTTCTTCTCGAAATTGTGAGCGGGAGAAAGTATCTTGATTCTAAACTTCCAGCACATATGGAGCTCCTATTAGAATGGGTAAGCTTCTGGGGGAAGGCTTTGTTAATTGTCTAAAATTAATCAGAATAATTAACAGTGAAATGTTTGGTTGATAATTTATTGAAATAAATGATATAATACTAACCGCAAAAGTTGAACAGATTAAACTGTCTCTAACTAAAATATCGAAGCGTAAGTGATTATTACATAGAGCTCGCTCTCAGTTGCATGACTATAAATGGCCTGCTAATGAAGCGTTGGATTTATATACAGGCATGGAATCTATACGAGAAAAATGATGCATTTACTGTGGTGGACCAAAGATTAATCGAGGAAGAGCCGGAGGTGAATAAAGGAGAGATATTAAAGGTAATCCAAATTGCTTTTCTGTGCACGCAAGGTGCTCCTGAGATGAGACCATTAATGTCCAAAGTGGTGTTCATGCTAACAAGCAATACAGAGATTTTGGCTCAGCCCACTCGGCCGGCTTTTATTGACGACAACTCGACTGCAAACGGATTGGGTTCGGCTAATATTGGTTGGATATCTCTCTTGAACCACGCTAAGTCGAGTAATTGGGGCCCTCTCGCCCTCAACTAAATCCAAAAGCACTGATTCCATAGTTCACGCTTCATACAACTTGATTTCAATCGAAGAGACAGCCAGTTTTAACCTATGTTATTCAGCTTGTTTTGGTTCTTTTTGTTGTTGTGACTTTCAGTTACTCGGGGGTGGATAAAATACTATTGCCCTATTTTTATGGTCTTCAGTATCTGTACAATGTCTGGTAAATTTAAAATATAAATGGTGGGTTGTTTCGGTTGAAGCTTTCTCGCTCAGATTGGCTCTTTCTTTTCTGTTTGAACTTGGCATACTATATTATATTTGTCTAGGGTGAATGGTTGTAGATACCTAGAGTGTAATTATTTTATTTCTTGATTAATTTTTCAATTTATGTTATTTATTTTTATCTAATTTGATTGTATTTTATCATTTTATTACGTCATAAATTTATTAACTTTATCATATTATATTCATTAATTAATCTTATTTTTCTTTAATCATCACATGTCTAGTAAAAAAATTCAATGGTTTTGAATGAATCTATATACATATATGCTATTAAAATAATTTAAAATTTGTATTTATCCTCATCCATATTTCATTAATCAATGTCATTTAACAAACAATTCAATCTTACATTTTTCTCTTGTCAATATAGTTAATTCCATCTTTCAATTCATAATCAAATTTGTTAATTGATTAATTAATCAAGTTAATTCTCAATCAAATTAATTGATTGAGTAATCAAAATAGTTGAATAAAAAACAAAGTTAGTTGATCAATTAATTAAACCACTTAACTAGTTAGTTAAGTTAGTTGACTAATGAATTGAGGTAACTCTAATTAACTTTAAATCAAATTTTTAATTCCCAATATTGATAAAATCATTACTAACCATGCATATTTTTAACTAAAAATTATAAATCTAACCATACATATTTTTAACTAAAAAACTGTAAATCTACTTCTCATTTTAAGAAACTATAAATCTACCTCTCATTTCAAGAATTTAGAAAGTTCTTTGATCCATTTTTAAATATGAAAAATAAATAATTACCATGTTGTTGAAGAATTTATATAATAATTAAATATTTAGAGAAATAAAAAATAAAATATTTGACATACACATAAAATTTAAATTTAAATATTTAGTTTATTTTATTCTAAATTCATTACATTCAATGATGATGATTATTATTTTTTCTTATAGGCATAATTTCTCTATTCCAATCATTATTTATAGGGTTAGAATGACATTAGACCTGATTATTGGTAGAGCTAAACAAAAAATGATAGAGTTAGGATGGATAATTTTATTTATGGATTTAGTGAGTTGAGAGGTTATTAAAAAATTTAGAGCTATCAATTTATATTTTTATTAAAATATAATATTAATGTTAGACTATTAAATTTTCTTTTATAAAATATATGTTTTATTAAATATTATATTAAAATTTTAAAGTTTCATGTATATGTAAATTAATAAATAATATTCAATTATTATCAATTTATAATTTAAAATATTTTGTTCATTCTTAAATATAAATGAATGTATATAAATATAAATTTAATTTTTTATTTCTATTGATAATATTTTCAATCCACTTATTCTATATAAGATGGGTGTCATGAAACTTAAATGATGTGTAAGATAATGTGAATTTATATCTCATTGATATATTATACAAACTAGGCATTAATTTGTACCATAATAAGTTTGTAATAAAATTAATAACACAATAAAATAATATATTAGGAAATTTTCTTCAAATTTTTAATAATACTCAATAATAAGAAGTCACTTGAAGAAGATAATCCTATAAAATTCTCTAGTAAGAACATAATCTACAATATAATGATTATCTACTACTGATTATGATTATCTCTTTTATACAGACATCATGAGATAATTTTTGTACCTTAATCCCATTGAATTTTACTTAACATATTATTTAATATATCTAGAGACTCATAAATTAACTAATTGAAGATTATATAGGTCACAAGCTATTATTAGACATCCTAATACACTCTTAAATATTATTGTAGTATGCCCCTACCCTTATAATAATGATGATGATCCTTTCACTTAATTTGATAATTTATAGTAATTTTCATTTGAAACCTCTATGTCCATGTCTAAAGGATTCCTTTATACTCTTGTATTTTTTTCTCACATGATAATTTCACTTCTAAGCTTCTATGATGATGAGGAGGTCATGGGTATTATAACATTAGAAGATGCGATCAAATAAATTCTATAGTAAGAAATATTAGAAGAAAAATTGATGAAAATGATAAATACATTATTTTTCATAATGGGATAAGGCAAAGGTTAGTCTCGCATTAAGAATTTGGTCTATTTTATTAAATAGAATGGTCTCAAATATATTTTTTTATGTTTTCTTATTTTAACTACTAGATAAAATTTCTTTAATAATTTAAAACTAAAAGAACAATATATATTTATAAGTTGTAAATAGAATTTATAAAAGTAATGGGTAGGGTTTAAAACTATAAGCTAAGGGAGTTGAGTAGTAAACAACATATAAATCAACAATCAATTTTATACTATTTATGTTAATAGGTATTCTACAATGAAAACAAGCAATAGTGTCATGAGTCTACTAACAAAAAATGATTTCCTTTTACTTTAAATTTGACAAACATTATCCATCAAAGAATTAATATTTAATAATAAATAGTCCTTGGGGTATAGATTAGTTGGATGAGTTGTTGAAAGATAGACAACTGATGTAGGTTCAAACTTCGACTAACCCAGCCATGCATGTTGTGGTGTAAGTGTTGGAAAATTGTGTGGCCTAGAGGGGATTAGTCTCTCTTGGTAACAAAAACTTAAGAGAAGCCCGACCGGTCGTGGGGATACTCCTCTAAGATATATTTAAAAAATTAATAATCAACATAAATATAGAAATAAAAATGATTTTTTATTTTCCTTCATTGTCTTTTTCTATAAACACAAATTTAAGAATAAAAACAAAAAAAATCACAATATGTTTGATTAAATTTTCTAACTTACCATTTATATTTAAGGTTTTCAAAAAATAACACATAAGATTATTGAAATAAATTGTTTTTATGAAATTTTGGTACTATTGATATACTTATATTTAATATAAATAAAATATTGATTAAAATTATAGATTAAAAATATCTTAGGTGGATCTAACTAAAAAGCATCCCATATATAAATATATTATTTATTATTTAAAAATAATATTATATATTAATGATATTAGATTTCCACAATCCATATTGCATTTGTTCAAATATTTATGGATTCGATTGTGTATAATTTTTTTGCATCAACATTTCGGATCACACTCCTTGATCCATCATCAGGATGAGAAGTAGAGAGTAAGGAGAAAGATAGAAATGTTGCAGACCAAGATCATCTCTCTCTTAAGGATGATCTTGGTCTGCAACCTTTCTATCTTTCTCCTTGCTCTCTATTTCTCATCCTGATGATGGATCACAGAGAGTGATCCAAAAAATTGATGCAAAAAAATTGTACACAATTGAATCCATAAATCATTGAACAAATATTATATATATTCACCAAAAAATATTTTTTCATAAAATTTTAATACTATTAATATAATCATATATTAAAATTGTAAATAAGAATATTTTAAATAAATCTATATAAAAATATCTTTATACAAATATCAATTTTATATATATATATATAGACAATAGGATAGTCTTTTTTCTGCAACAAGAAGCTTTTAGCTAATCAAACTAGTCCTAGATGCTTTTAGCCAATCGAACTAGCCCCTAGACCCTAAAAAAACAATATTATATATGTTCATCAATTTATTTAGATAAAGTTTTAGAACTATTAATATAATTATATTAAATATTATAGATCTATCTAAAAATCACCAAATATCACTCAAAAATCTTTGAGCTAGGTAGTCAAATCTAAGTTTAAATAATCACCAATTTAAAACATTGATCAAAACGTGTGGGGTAAAAGCATAATAAAGTCACGTTGAAACATTAATTTAGGGTGCACGAGACGGTAGAATGATATACACTTGTATGTCACGGGCTTTAATCAATTGATATCTCTACTTTGGGAGGTGCAGCTGTCATTGCTGTATTGTGGTGGTTGTTTATATTCACGCACTTATTTCGAAAGTTGGGCGCAGATAGCATAAAGAAGCAGACAGGTGAAAGAAATCATTAATATTTACAGGTGAAGAAGCAGGTGAAGAAACTTTACAGGTGAAGGAAAAGAATTTGAATGTTTAAATCTACAAGTCAACACAAATTAATTAAACTTATTTGACGTGTGATTAATATTTGTTTTTCTATAGCTTGTGTCTCTGATAGTCTATTCTCAAGAGATTAGGCGTTAGTTGGGCGCAGATAGCATAAAGAAGCAGACAGGTGAAAGAAATCATTAATATTTACAGGTGAAGAAGCAGGTGAAGAAACTTTACAGGTGAAGGAAAAGAATTTGAATGTTTAAATCTACAAGTCAACACAAATTAATTAAACTTATTTGACGTGTGATTAATATTTGTTTTTCTATAGCTTGTGTCTCTGATAGTCTATTCTCAAGAGATTAGGCGTTAGTCTTAGCAACTGCCATGACAGAACACTTCAAAATCATAATAGCATATCTCTCAAACGAGTGTAACTTATTTTACTTTATAACTGTAGAATTCATTTTATGATAAAAGAGCCTCTTAATTATTCTTTCATTAATGAATTATTTTATCATTTGATTGTGAACCTACGATTCCAATCTTACACAAAACCAACACAATATAAATTAGAGACAAATTATTTTAGTTCAGAGACAAACTATTTTGGTTCATAGGTTGTGTCATAAGATTTGATTTTGTCATATTTTGTGACATCTTTGAAAGGATCACCTTTATAAACTTAACTCCATGCTCTGGAAGTTGCAGAATCCTTTAATGAATCTCATGGAAAAAACTATTACTAATTAGAGTATCAACACTCAAAGAGAATTTTCTTCTCCTATTAACCTATTTTTTCTAAGCATTGAAATAAGAAAACTCAATTCTAAGTAGCAAATTGTATTTTCAAAATCAACCAGTTCTAATTTCAACAATTTTCATTCTATGTTATACATTTTAGCAATTTAACAAAAATCCTTATATTCTTTTTCTAAATTTTTCTATAATTTTACTCGATTATCTAATTCAACAAATTATATCTTTAATATTGAGATGAGGCTCACCAACTTCTTCATTAACATTCCTTTAGAACAACCTATCTCTCAGAGCATTTCTTACTATAAACATCTGATTTGAAGGCTCACTTCTATCAGAGATAGGCAAAATTTCAATATTATTAAAAATGGAACGCATAATGTGAAAGAAATCGACTTGAGAGAGAAAATCTAGTGAAATAGTATAAATCACTTATATAGTTGAAAACAATCCTGCTAACCTAACACTTACCAAAAATAAAACCCAGTGTAATACAATGAAAGCGGTTTGAAAGTGATTGATTATACAGATTGAAACAGCAACACAACACTGCTTAATAAAAATTCAACTCTAAAATAATCACAAGGGTAATAAGAAAACCATAATTTCTCTCTAATGGAAAATGGATCTTCACATCTCTTCTTGTATGTTAAGTTGGTGGAGAAAACACAAACAATCTCGCGGCAAAGAATGGAATAATGTCAACTCTATAAATATTACGTTGTGAGACAATCCAGCTATAAGGAAGACGACACCCCTAACTATTTACACCCCTCAATACAGCCAACTGAAACTCCAAAATCAAGACTTTGACACGTACTGAGATACGGAAAGGATGATACTTATATTCTTCGGTAATAAAAATAAATCAATTAAAGGTCTGCAATAACAAATATGCATTAGATGTAATTTTGGGAAGCTACTGTCAGACAAATCTCTCAGGATGCTTTTGAGTAAAACCTTGGCTTCATGGCAACCCTATAAAAGGAACAAATTATCTTCTGGATGATTGCAATTTAAGGTAAGATCGAAAGAAAATCAACTATTTTCCTTTTATGGTCTGTGGATGATGTAACAGTAGAGCTGATAAGTTACTGTATTTGTTAAAAATAGAATGATGGTTGAAAGGGAAGAGTTTATTCCTCTAATAAGTTGTAAATTTGGCTTTATCGAAATAAAATCCACACAGGTAATTATATTTTCACCTGTTGTTATAACACTTGCGTGTAGATTGGAAGGCTGAATCTGTAGAGTTTCCAGCACAATCTTATGCAAACAGTTTATGTGAATGGGATTAAAACTAGGTCTGATAGCAATAATGCCCATTGGAGCTGTCGTGCTTGACATTGGAGCAGCCTTTGTTGACCTTTGTGTCTATCATAAATAATGTTGTTGTGCATGATAAATATTGTAGTTGGGTAATTGGTGAATATGGTTGTGTGCCATAATGTAACCTCCTTTCTGGATCTCTATATAATAAATGCCCTTCCTCTCATCTTATTAAGGCAATTTGGGGCTTTTGTATGTTTGCTTGTTTTGTGATCAGCAAATCACTTTGTTTGTCTATTTTTGATAGAAAGAGCAAAGACAAAATAAAACAAAACCAGATTGCTACAGCAGAAAACAAATTTTATTCATAATTTTTTTCATCACCAAAATGCTACAACAGCTGGTTTAAATAGATGCACACAATCTATCAACAATGACAACAAAAAGAAACTTCAAATCAAACAACAAATTATGCAGCAATCAACACAGCAGATTGACAGAAGAAATTATGGACTACAGAAACTGCAAACTACAAGAAATTAGGAGGGAGAAATTAGACACTTTCTTGCAACACTTCCCCCTTAATTTCGACCATCAACAACTCCCAAATTTTGTCTTAGATATTCAAAGCTATCCTTTGGTAATGCCTTGGTAAAAATGTTTTCCAACTGATCTTCAAATTTACAAAATTCAAGATAGATTTCACCATTGTTGACCAATTCTCTGATGAAATGGTACTTCATATTAATATACTTGCTCCATTTGTGAAATACATGATTCTTGGACAATGCAATGGCTGACTTGTTATCACAAAGGATTGGTGTTGGATCATCTTGATTATGCAACAAATCTAACAAAATCTAAGGCATACAAATTGCTTGACATGCTGCAGCAATTGCGGCTACATATTTTGCTTCAGCTGAAGAAATTTTCACTATAGGTTGCTTCTTTGATGCCCATGAGACAACTCCCAATCCAATATGAAATATATGTCCTGATGTACTTTTCTTGTCATCTATGCTACGTTGCACAATATTTCTTGGTGGAGTACTTGGTGTTTGACCATCTTTTTCTTTTGGTTCCTCCTCACTATCATGTATAGGTGCTCCACTTGAGACTATATTTTCAACTTTTAAATCCCATGATTCTTCTTCCTTAGATTCAACATCTCTACTAATGATCAATTTCTTTGTCATTGGATTATACAACCGGTAAGCTTTTGATTGCTCATCATAACCAATAAAAATGCATTTTTCACTCTTATCATCTAATTTCCTTCCTAATTTAGATGACACAAGAGAATAAGCAACATGCCCAAAAATTATAAAATGAGAGACAATATGCTTCTTACCATTCCAAGCTTCTTGGGGGATTTTATCCCTCACACTCTTTGTAGGACTCCTATTCAAAATGTACACAGCACATGCCACTGCTTCTACCACAAATCATTGGATAAATTTTTAGCCTTCATCATGCTCCTAGCCATATCCATTATAGTTATGTTCTTCCTTTTGGCTACTCCATTCCGTTGTGGTGTATATCTTGTTGTAAACTATTTCTTAATTCCATGATATCTGCAAAAATCCAAAAAATTAATAGAATTAAACTCGCCACCCCTATCAGATCTAAGTAGCTTAATGTAGAATCCACTTTGTTTTTCAGTCAGAGCTTTAAACTCCTTGAATTTATCTAATGCTTTAGACTTCTTCTTGACAAAGTATATCCATGTCTTCATGGTGAAATCATCAATAAATGTTAGGAAATATAAATTTCCTCCTAAAGATGGAGTCTACATTGGCCCACATATATCAGTGTGAACTAATTCTAATCGTGTCTTTGCTCTATATGAACTCTTTAGTGGAAAACTCTCTCTATGCTATTTTGCTAAAATACAACTTTCACAAGTACTAGCTGGATGATCTATAACTGGTAAACCTCTCACCATATTTTTCTTTTGCAATAAACTTAAACCTCTAAAATGAAGGTGGCCATACCTTAAGTACTAAAGCCATGTCTAATCTAAGCACACTGTTTTGAAATTAATTTCCTCCTTTCCTTGAATACAATTAATTTGAAGGGGGAACATTCTGTTTTGTGTCATTTTGACCCTTGCAATTAATCTAACATTCAGATTTCTATCCAGAATTGTACATTCAACATTTTTAAAGTGAACCCTATACCCTTTTTGCATTAATTGACCAACACTCAAAAAATTATGTTTTAAACCAGGTACAAAGAAAATATCATCAATGTGTCTCTTTTCACCACTCTTAGTCATGATATTAATGATTCCTTTCCCAGTTACAAATACTCTACTATCATTTCCCAATTTTACTTCTGATTTTATAGAATCATCCAAACTAGCAAATAATTATTTGCTTCATGTCATATGGTTGCTACAACCACTATCTAAAAACCATACATCATTAGAGGTTTCTTGAGCCACATTACAAGTTATGAGTAAACTTCCAAAATTATTAGCAGATACATCTATGTAATTTTCCTTTTGCTTATCCACTTCAGCTTGTTTGATTCTACATTCATTTGCAAAATGACCATATTTCTTACAATAGTGACATTGTATCTGTGATTTATCATACCTTGATGATTGAAACTGATTTCTTCCACGTCCTCTATTGTTGAAATTTTGATAGGACTATTTGTTTCTTTCTCCTTGATCTGAACTTGTGTGTTCACTTCTTCCTCTTCCTCTTCCTCTAAAGGTTGATCTTCCTCTACCTCTTCCTCTTCCAAATGATACCTATGTTTTGAAAGCAATCTCCAAAGAAGAATTGTTATTTCGATTCATTCTAGTTTCATGAGAAAGCAAAGATCCCACCAATTCATCTATTGACATTTGAGATAAATCTTTTGATTCTTCAATTGCAACCACTATTCCATCAAATTTGTTAGGAAGGCTTCTAAGAACATTTTCTATTACCTTTTGATCAAATATATTTTCACCTTGTACCTTCATTTGATTTACAATATTCATTACATTATTGAAAAATTGATCTGCAGATTCTGATGAACTCATTTGAAGATTTTCAAAATTCCTCCTTAAAATCTATAATTTTGCAACTTTTACTTTAGTTGTCCCTTGGTATGAATTTTCTAAGATTTCCCAAGCTTGCTTAGAACTAGTTGCATTAGAAATTCTAGAAAACAAAGTTTCATCCATTGCTTGTTGAATAAGAAACAAAGCTTTAGAATCTTTCTTTTTCTTTTCCTTAAGATCATATTTTTGTGTTTGTGACAAAGTAGACAAATTTTGAGGTTCTACAAACCCATTTTGAACAAACTCCCACAAATCTTGTGAACAAAACAATGTCCTCATTTTTATTTCCCATGTATCATAATTTTTACTTGTAAATATTGGAATTTGGGGCTGAGTTAAGTTACTATTGGATGCCATGAACTTATCCCCCCTTCCTGATCTGCACTTATCTTATTTTCCAACAAAAGAGCCTTTCAAATCATTTCTTTATATCAAATCCATAAAAGAGTCTCAAGAAAATACAAAAAGACATATAAATGACTCCAATACTTAGCAACTTCAACACACACAACAGCTACATCAATGATCACACATTTGCCTTATCTCTATTAGCAGCTTTCAACCTTCTAAAATCTTCATCCTAGATTATCTAGCTCTGATACCAATCTGATAGAAAGAGAAAAGACAAAATAAAACAAAACTAAATTGCTACAGTATAAAACAAATTTTATTCATATTCTTTTGCATCACCAAAATGCTACAACAACTGGTTTAAATAGATGCACACAATCTGTCAACAATGACAGCAAAAAGAAACTTCAAATCAAACAACAAATTACACAACAATCAACATGGTAGATTGATTGGGCTCATTTTATGACAACTAAAAATAAGACAAAAATTATGGACTACAGAAACTACAAACTACAAGAAATTAGGAGGGAGAAATTAGACACTTTCTTCCAACAATTTTTCTCTTATCTGGTATCAGAGCCAGCATAGCAAGAGCCAAGTTGTTATAAGATAAAAGATTTGAGATTGGATCAAAGATTTGAAGATCTTAGTCCTAGTTTGCTCAGCCAAGCATGAAGGAGAAGAAAGGAAGGCACCAATCTGAGGATACTGTAGATCACTGCAAACATCACCCAAGCTGCAGATCTGGAGACATTGGTGTTTGAAGCTGTAGCTGTCAAAGAAGAAAAGTTGCCGATTTGTTTACAAACTATTGTAGATCCAAGGAGAATCGTTGTATTGGCAAAAAGAAGATCGTCGAAAAAGACTGCTACATAGTCAAATGCCATCAAAGGTTTTATTACTATTTTTTTGTTTTGTAGGAAATTAAAAAAGAGCCACCTATCCCAACATTGATTTGGCAAGGAGGAAGAGAAACTTCCATGTATTATTTGTAGAAAATTATTTTCGCTGTGTAATCCATTGGTATTTAGCAAGGAAGCCACCGAAAAGCAATGTAGGCTAAAGAATGTTGCATGTGAAATTAAATTCCGTGCAAGGCTTTAACTTTTAAAGTCTTTTCAATATTAAATTCTTTAAAAAGTTATTTTTTTAAGTTTTAAGGAGCATGGTAAATTTTTTTAAAAAGTTTAGGTGAAAGTCTTTTCACTTTTTAAACTTGTGAAATTTGATTTTGAAAGTAAAGGGTAAGAAGATCAAACTTTTTTCAAAGTTTTTCTTTTGTAAAGTGAATATTGTGTAATTAAGTGTATTATCAGTTGCAACCAACACTTAATCTAGAAAAATCAATATAATATAAAAATCTTTTTGTGTCTGGGTCTTATTTGAAAGGACAGAGAGAGTATCCATTTGCAAGATCTCTCTACGTTTTTTTGTATTGAGCCGTTGAGTTATTGTGCTGATTACTCTTATGGAAAATATGGTAGGAATGTTATGTCTAACATGCTAATTCCCGTGTTTGAAGGAGACAACTTTACATATTGGTGTACTAGGATGCAAACCTTACTCAAATCCAAAGATTTGTGGGAAATTGTACAAGTAGGGTATGTATAACTAGATACAACTGTATTTAATGCATTAAATGGTCAACAAAAAAGAGAATACAAAGCAAGTATAGAGAAGGATAATGAAGCCCTATTTATGATTCAAGGTGCAATTAATCAAGCAATTTTTCCTAGGATAAGTGGTGCTATTCATTCTTAGCAAGCATGGAAAATATTGAATAATGCATATCAAATATTGAATAATTCATATCAAGGTGCACAAACTGCAAAATTACAGACAATAAGGAAAATTTTTGAGAACATAAACATGACTACTAGTGAATTTGTGAATGAATTTTTAAGAAAGGTAGAAGGTATAGTAAGTAAAATGAAAGTTTTAGGGGAAGATGTAGATGACAAGCATGCCATTGAGAAAATTTTAAGTAGTTTGATTTCTAAATTTGATGGTGTCATTTCTACAATTGAGACCAAAAATCTCAGAACTATGCAAATAGATGAGCTAAGTGGAATTTTATTAACTGCTGAAGAAAGAATGAAAAGTAATGAAGAAAGCTTAGAGAAAGCATTTTCCTCTAAAACAAATATAAGAGGAAAAAGACAAACATTCTTCAGAAATCAGAATAAAGTTGAATACAAAGGTGAATCCGGTAATTTTAGAGGAAGAGGTAGTAATTTCAGAGGAAGAAGTGGCAACTTTAGAGGTATTGGAAGAGGAAGAGGTAGAAACAATGGGGGAGACTATGGTAAAAAGAATGTCCAATTCTTTCATTGCAACAAGTTTGGACACTATGCATCAGAATGTTGGAGTAAACAAGGTGAAGGAGAAAAGGGAAATGCTCACAATACTATTGAAAATAAACAAAAAAAAATTATTTCTTGCTTCAATGTGAATGCCAGTGAAAATAATGTATGGTATATTGATTCTGGATGTTCTTCACATATGACATTTAATGAGCATTTATTTGTCAATTCGGATGAGAAACATCAAAGTATAGTAGTACTAGGAGATAATCAATCTCATGGAAACAAAGGTAAATGTACAATTGTAGTTACCACAGAATATGGTGAAGTTAAACATATCAATGAAACAATATTGGTCCCATCACTAAAAAATAATTTGTTGTCTATTGGACAAATGCTAGAACAAAATTATCAAGTGACTTTTGATAAGAATGAGTGCATAATAAAATACAAGTTAAAAAGGAATGCAGTTGTTGCAAGAGCAAGGATGACAGGTGATAGGATGTTTCCTCTTCATTTCACTCATGGAAACCAAGCATTGAGGTCTAGTGAAATGAATGAAAGTAAAATTTGGCACCAAAGATATGGTCACCTCAAGTTTACTGGGTTAATTTTACTCAAGATATTAAGAATGGTTGAGGGTCTACCTTTCATTGAAAATACAAAAGAAGTGTGTGAAGAATGTGTTGTCAGTAAACAACATAGAGTTAGCTTTCCAATTGGTAAATCTAGTAGAGCTAAGCAACATCTTGAGATAATCCATACAGATTTGTGTGGTCCTATGGAAAAATATTCTTTGAATAAATCTAAGTATTTCTAATCTTCATTGATGATGACTCAAGAAAAACTTGGGTATATTGTTTGGTTCCAAAAGTAGAAGGGTTTGACAAATTTGTAGAATTCAAAAGGTTGGCTGAAAAACAAAGTGGTAAGTACATTAAAGTGATAAGGTCAGACAATGGAGGTGAATACAAATCAAATCAGTTTCTAATTTTTTGTAAAAATCATGGAATCAAGAGAGAGTTCACTACTTACTACACTCCACAAAAAAATGAGTTGCTAAAAGGAAGAATAGGAAAATTGTTGAAATGGCAAGGAGTATGATGAAAGTGAAGAATTTAGATAAGATTTTTTGGGTAGAAGCAGTATGCAAAATAGTGTATCTTCTAAATAGAAGTCCTACAAAAGCAGTTAAAAGAATGACTGCTGAACAAGCATGGTCTGGGATAAAGCCAAGTGTTGATCACTTGAGAGTATTTGGCTGTGTTTCTTATGCACACATATCAAACGAAGAAATATCTAAGTTAGATGATAAAAGCCTAAAATGTATTTTGATAGGGTGTGGATCAGAAAATAAAGCATATAGATTGTATGACCCAATAGGAAAGAAGCTTGTTATAAGTAGAGATGTGGTATTCAATGAAGTAGCAGAATATATCAAGAAAAATGGAACAAAGGGAAAAGAGATAATGATTGATGAAGTTGAAGAAGGAGAAGAAAAGAAAATGAACCTAAGTCTTCTAGTACAAGAGCAAGAAAGTATCAAAAATATCAAAGAAGGATAGAAAATAATCATCCATCGACTCTTATGTTGGATTCAAATTTTGAGAAATTGACAAGAAGATCACAAGAAAAAGTGAAATATGCTTTGATGACTCAAATAATGGAAAGTAATGAACTACAAAAATTTGAAAAAGCTCAAGAAAAAGAATAATGGGTTGAAGCAATGCAAAGTGAGATAGAAACAATTGAAAGGAATGATACATGGGATTTGGTTCAACTACCTCATAGTAAGGAAATTGTTGGTACAAGATGGGTGTATAAAACTAAGTATAAATCTGATGGAAGCATTGATAAGCACAAGGATAGATTTGTAGCTAAAGGATACACTCAACAGGAAAGTATTGATTACACTAAGACATTTGCACCTATAGCATGAATGGATACTATTGGATTGGTTTTGGCTTTGGGAGCTTAGTAGAGTTGGATAGTTTATCAAATGGATGTAAATAGTGCTTTTTGAATGGAAATATTGATAAGGAAGTTTATGTTTCTCAACCTAGAGGTTTTGAAATACCCTCTAAAGAGCATTATGTTTACAAATTAAAGAAGGCCTTGTATGGTCTTAAGCAAGCACCAAGAGCATGGTATTCAAGGATAGACTCATACCTACAACAAAAAGGTTTCTTAAGAAGTCAATAAAATCTAAATCTTTATATTAGGATCTCGGCTAAGGATTTTTTTTCTTAGTTCTCTATGTTGATGATCTTATCTACACTAGGAACAATTCAACTTTATTTGCAGAGTTTAGAGTAGCTATGGTTACTGAATTTGAGATGACAAATTTGGGACAAATGCACTACTTTCTTGGTATAGAAGTATGGCAAAATAAAGATAAAATTTTCATGTCTCAAAGAAAATATGCATCAAATATCCTACAAAAGTTTCAGATGAAGAGTTGCAAACCAGTTGCAACACCTATTGCAGTTGGACTTAAGTTGTCTAATTTGGATGTGTCAGATTCAATGGATGCCACTATATGCAGACAATTGATTAGTATTTTGATCTACTTAACTACTACTAGACCAAATATCACATATACAATGAGCTTGGTATCTAGGTTCATGTCGAAACCTAAGAAAATACATTGGAGTGTAGCTAAGAGGATTCTTAGATATGTCAAAGGGACATTGAGTTATGGCCTTAGATTTCAGCATTCAGAGGATAGTAAGTTGATTGGCTATACAGATTTAGATTGGGCAGGTTCCATAGATGATCGGAAGTCTACTTTTGGTTATACTTTTGGTCTTGGTTCTACAGTATTCTCTTGGAAATCCAAGAAACAACCTACAATATCACTTTCTACAATAGAGGCAGAGTATAAAGTTGCAACATTTGCAGCATGCCAAACAGTGTGGTTGAGACGACTATTGGAGGATTTGCACCAGATACAGAATGGACCTACTTTGTTGTATTGTGACAACAAGAGTGCTATACAAATGACTAAGAATCCAGTGTTTCATAGCAGGACCAAACATATTGAGATTCAACATCACTTCATCAGAGAGTTGGTTCAACAACGATTGATCATTATGGGGGAGAATGACAACAATAATGCCCATTGGAGCTATTGTTCTTGACATTGGAGCAGCCTTTGTTGACCTTTGTGTCTATCATAAATAATGTTGTTGTGCATGATAAATATTGTAGTTGGGTTATTGGTGAATATGGTGCGTGCCATAATGTAACCTCATTTTTGGATCTCTATATAATAGATGCCCTGTCTCTCATCTTATTAAGGAAATTTGGGGCTTTTATATGTTTGCTTGTTTTGTGATTAGCAGATCACTTTGTTTGTCTATTTTTACTTCAGGGTCAGCTTTATACTTCAGCCTTCTAATTTTGTATGATATTTTTTATATTTACATATCTAGTTGTTTCAAAAAAGAAGAATCTATCTATCAATAAACACACTATAATATATGTTTTAATCATTAATGAATTAATAAGTTTGATTTAAAAAAAAAAAATGAATCCTAATAAACTTCATAATTTGACACACTGAATAATAGACGTCTTATCCATATTTTATTTTAATCAGCAAAACATAACTGTTGCTTCAAATAGATTATATAATTCATGAAACAGTGAAGAACAAGGGAACTTATTGGAGTTTGTATTGAACTTAAGGACACCTCAGTCTATTACGTCTGATAAATCTATAATACCCATAGGGTCCCCCATGCCAGCAAGGGATCCTCTTCCTCATACATGATATCTTCTGCTGGTGGTGCATTGGTATCCGCTGGCTATAGAAGCAGTTGAGCATCAAGAGCGCCAGTGCCCAGGAGAAATGCAAGCTTATCATATTGAGAGCGCAAATGGCTTAGCTCTGCATTTGTGGTTATCAAATGGGATTCCAGCTCAACAATTTCCTTCTGCAGTTGATAAACTTCAATTGTGGAGCCATTAATGGGCTCATTCACCCTTGCTCTCGCTTCATACAACATGCTATTTACTGCATCTCCTCTTTTCTCAGCTTCCACAACCTGAATCAACTCCACATTAGAACAGCGAGTTTCACTTCAGTTTAATACGTGGATAAACGCCTATATGGCTTAGTGAAAATTGATTTTCTACAAATAACTTAAAATATATGTCTGTGTTTTGCATGTTGAGGATTGAATTCGCTTCTACTTGATCTAAATTTTAGAATGGAATTACCAATATATACGGCTTCTAATTGATATTTCGGGAACAAAAATTGAGTATAGTCTCAAATTACCAAAAGCAGTTTAACAATATGGACAGTTTAAAATAATGTGCTCGTCCAAAATATGGTAAATCTTCACCCTCCTTAAACACACAAAATTGTTTATGGTTGTTAAAATAGGCCATTTTAAACATATATTTTTAAAAATTGTCACAATTTTAAATAACAAAATAAGATAAATTTTTAACACTTGTTAATGAGAATAAGATAAAAATGTATTATTCACTATTTACTCATTTAAAATAATAAATGTATTAATTGAAAGTCAAAAAATAATAACAAAATGATTTTTCAGTAAAAACACTATGAAGATTTTTATCAAAAGACAAAGATTCACATTTGATGACATTTGAGGCCCATTCTATTAAACAATTCACTACAACATTTCATTCCCTAGATATATGAACCAAACTAATGAAATTAAAATTTGAAATAAGATGGATAATCTGTTCTCCTAGAGATGTCAATCTTCAAGAAAATTGATGAATAGTTTGAATCCACCTTACAAATAATCATTTCCCAACCCACCTCACAAGATTTCAATGCCACATGGATAGCATGACCCTCCATCTTATTATTAGGGCCAAACCTCATAATATAAGTGCTATATACCTATGGCTATGATATTATATGGTATTTTGGTGGATGGAGATACTAACATGTGACACACATTCCTTTAGCTAGTTCTAATGGGTCATGTGGACAACAAATGCAATTAATTAGATCAGGCGATGAGTAGGCCCTCATTGGGATTACCCTACTAGTGTATTATTAGGAGGTCTATATAAACGAGGTAATTATCATTGAAAGGGGTGGAGCATTATATTTTATTTGTGATTTATTGGATATATAACACAAAGTGGATTCTTCCATAAGAAGTATGGTATGATGTTACCCTAACTCAAAGTTTTATTCTATTTATACGTATATTGGATATTAGGGAGTTTTTGATAATGAAGATCTTTTATTTTTTGTGAGATCTATACTAAATGTTGATGCAAAAACTCAAACATAATTGAATCCAAAAACAATATCTATAATTAGAGAATTAGATAAGAAATCTACTATTTAGAAATCATGTTTTTATCATCAACATTAAGTGATTTGTTGCAATATTATATCTATTAGTGTTATGTTTAGCATAGGTTTAATTATCCAGGTGGTTTTTTCCCGTATTGGGTAGTTGTTCACCCGTCACATTTTTCATGGCTTTTGTTGGTGTAATTAAATGTCTTGTACCTTGTCCTAGGTCATGATTACACCTTAGTTAAGTTTACTTAGGGACCACATAGGAGGTTGTAGGAGATTTTCCACTTTTGGTGGACTTGACATCTCATTACCACATCACTTCCACCTTTTGTGGACACATCATGTGATTATCTCTCCACCTTTTGTGGGAGATCCACCTTTTGTGGAGATTATCACATTATCCTTTTCCACTTTAGATGGAGTGATAACTTTTCATAGTTGTCTCATGTCATAAGATTACGACACTTGTCATAATCTTATACACTCCTATGTTCTCACCTTGGCTATATAACCAAGGGGTCTCCTATGTAATTATTGCACCATCATCATCTCATATTATTGATAGGAATACAGTTTATTCTTGTCATATTCTTTTCTCTCTCATTTGTGCTTTCTATTAGGCCTCTAGATCTTGGGTGGCTACCTTCATAGCCAATTCTTATAGCTTTAAAAAGCCTATACATTATGTATTCTATATCCCATCTGAATATATTTTCATGTATGGTGAAATAGCATAGTGCTTCTCTCGTTTGTAAAGATTTATTTGTATGTTGTGCTCATGGGAGGTGGTTGATAGCAACATGGTATAGAGGTCTCCACAAGTGATTAGCATATGCAGACTAATTGACTATGGAGACCTCTATACCTACAATGATTTTGTAGTTTTGGAGGTCGTGGAATTAGTTTGAAGGCTTGTTTCTTCATTGGAGTCTATACATTTTTTTGAAACTTTATATTTTGTAAAGTTTCCCCTAAATATTTAGGGTTTCAATACTGCACAACAAAGAGGAAGTGGGACCATGTTTCTTGATGTTGTTTTGAATGCAAACAATTATCCCAAATTGGTGAGATATTGATCATAAGCATCCCTTTTTATTTTCCAACACTCTCATTGTTGCATGAGCTAAGGCTCATGGTGGCGTGCTCTGTGTTGTGGTTTGTGCTTGGCAACTATCTAGATTTTTGTACCTTGAAGATCATGATGCTTGAATGGTACAATTTTTTTGGACCAAATCAGGTTTTTTAATCTTATAATTCTTTTCTAAAAAAATTTATACTTGTGAAAGCACTATCTTTGAAATTTTTGAAGAATTGTTAGTTATAATGGTTTCTTTGGACAAAGGGAACTTTAGCCAATGGAGTGATTTTATTCTCACTCATCTTAGTGAGAAGAATCTATTGCTATATTTTTATAATGAAGTTCCTATTCTAGGAACACTTAGTGGGTATATGATTTGGAAAGGATATAGGGCTAGAGTCTCTAGAGTTATTTTTTAGCATATAAATGATGACCTTTTGGATTCACTTGTTCATTTTGAGTGTCCTTATGCTTTTTGGACTTACATTCGAGAATCATATGGAGATCTTGATACTCCGCCATCTCTCAATGATCCTCTTTCCAATACCAATGTGCCTCTTTATTCTTTAAAGAAGATAAACCATGCTTGTGTTCCTTTAGAGGTTTTCAAAACTTCAAATGAGGTTACAACTACTTCAGAGGTTCTTTATTCATTTTCATAGATGGTTGATCCACCTTCATTAAGTACTTCCATCATTCTTGAGCAACAAGATTCTCATTTTCTTCTTGATTGGGATTCCTATTTTTAATACATTGGTTCATTGTTCGTGGAATCTCACATTTCAGACTTGGAAGATAAATTTTAAGAATTAAATTCCCTATTTAATGATAGTTGTGGTACAACTACTATCACTCCATCTTTGTCTTTGGAGATTGTTCAAAATCGGTTTCCTATGGTACCTTGTTTGTCACCTTCTATTTTCATTAGGCATATTCATGATTGGTTTGCGGTATCATCTTCCAAGGTCTTGATGGCACATGAGAAGATTTTAGGGGCATTATAAGCCTACATTTGGATTTTACTTGCTAATTCCTATCTAAAATTTGAATCATACTACCATTTGTACTTGGCTTTGTTTCTTCCAAAAGGGAGACAAGTTGTTTGTTGACATTGGATCATGTTTTATCTTCAAGCACTTACCATTTTGCAGGTGATAACACATTGTGGGGGGGCTATATAGTCTCTCTCTTTCCCTCTTATGGGGGGGATATATACATGATGTATGTAGTCCTTGGGGGGTGCTATTGAGTCTTCCATCCATGCATCATGTTTTCTCTTTTCTCTCTTTTGGAGAGGAGTTTTTTCCCATAAGGGTTTTCTTCTTTTCATTGGTTGTGATAGATTGCATTGCGTATCAGTTATGCATGGGTACCTAACATGGCCTTGTAGACAGGACCCATTTTTCATTTTATTTTTGCATAATAATTCTCCCTAATTTTGCACTTAAGGGGGGGTTGTTAGTGTTAAGTTTAATATAGGGTTAATTATTCGAGTTTTTTTTCCTATATTTGGTAGCTATTCACTTGTCACATTTTTTTCTGGCTTTAAAAATCATGTACATTATGTATTCTATATCTCATATGAATATGTTTTCATCTCTAGTGAAATAGCATAGTGCTTCTCTTGTCTATGAAGATTTATTTGTAGCTTGTGCTCTTGGGAGGTGGTTGACACCAACAATATCTTGTCCTAAAATTTATTTTTAGGCCATAAATAAAATTAAAAATTTGAGATTTTCACATTTGTAGAAAGCTTGTTGTATACAAAGATTTTGGCACCCAAATGCTTTCTAACACTTCTAGGGTTTTTCACCTAAAAGGAGAAAGATGAGCCAAAATGGGAAATGTCTACACTCAAAATCAATGCAAGGATGTATGAAGTATGCGTAGATTTGATGTCTAAATACAAAAAACTGGTAAAATGAATGACTTATTAATGTAATACCTAAGAAATGGAAGTTGTTTGAAAACACATTGTGATATGTAGAATGATAAAATAAATGCAATGAAGAACAAGATAAAGATGTTAAACATAAATTGTGAACCTGAAAACTGATGAAGGTTGAAATGAAGATGGTGAATGCCTCTGAAGTTTTTGAAAATATGATTTTAAACCCAACTAGGAAAGTTACACCGAATTGGGCGACTTAGTCCCAAATCAGGGAAGCTACCCAAAAATTTGGTTTTTCCAAAAGGGTATCCAAAACTTTTTTTTTTTTTTAATAAGTGTAGTGGGACTAACTCACCACTATTGGTGACTTAGTCCACTTTGTATTTTCTACAAATCCAAAAGTGGAAATGAAAGCCCACAGTTTATACTCTATTATCTGATAGAAGCCTAGATCTGAATCTGCAAAAATACCTACAAAATAGAGTATAAATTGATTTCTAATGGGGGGTTTTCCTTGGTCAAACCTGTTGGTATGTGGCAACTGATCATGCTATACTGTATAGCCCATAGTATACTGTACACCTCGGCCCCCTATCCTTGCCAGCGAGAAAAATTTTCCTCCTACTTTTTCGTGTGATCACCAAAAAAGGGAAAAATCAATGAAAAAAAGAAAACTCTAATTTTGTAGAACCTAAAATCTGGAATCTTCTAAGCTTGTTAAAAAGGGGTTTAAATGAGTATTATTGTGTGATGAAAAACATGATTAATCGCAAGATTGTAATAAGGTTTTACACTGGATAATAAAAGTATTGGATGGCTACAGTTTGGTGAATGTAGCCCAAATTGGGTGAACCACGTTAAATTATCTGTGTTATGATTTATTCGGTGTGTGTTTTAGTTTCTCTATTTATTTAATTAAAATCTACATTTAATTGTTATATATCTGCCATCTCTAACCCTATCAAAACCCCTAGTTGGTATTTAAACCTTGAAAGAGATAAAATCTTCATAAAACCCTAGCCCTAAGTGTGTCTAAGACTAGGAATTTTGAAAATAAGATGCAACCCTATCCTAAAGTGCAAGAATAAGATGAATAAATGGATTTAGAACAATGCAAGAATCATCCTAAGAGACACTATATCATATTAGAAATGATTCTTAATGACATGCAAACCTTCCTTAAGCTAAAGATATGGAGAAGATGGAAGATGGAATCACTTTGAAAACAAGTCCTTAGGCATTATTTCTCCATGATTCTCCATAGGCATCCATGATCAAACCTTTGCAATGTAAGATCTTGGACAAAAAGTGAAATTCAAGGCCTGTGAAAACCCTACCTTGTTTCCATAAAGCTTCAACTTTTTGTAGATAGATTAATGAATCTTGAATTTGCTAGTTGAAAATGACTTAATGTTATAAAAAAAACCTAAAAACATGTATTTATAGGAATCGACATCTAATTATTCATTATTTTATCTTCACAGGCTAACATCCATCAAGAATTTGAATTAAGTTGGTGATTTCCCTACTCAAAAGTGAAAATTACCTCAAAAGGGACTAAGTCACCACCCTGGGTGACTTAGTCCCACTAGGGGTTTTTGAGGTGGTTTTCACAAAATTTGAGTGGTTTTAATGTTGCTTGCTATGATTTGTATGATTTTTGAGTGGAATAGGCCTTAATGTCCAAAATAATGAGCATCAGGGGCCTATAAATGCAATTTTTAAGGGGTGATTGATGCAAGGGGTCTAAAATAGGACTAAATTATACCACATATTATACTATCTAAAAAGGAGTACAATTTTCATGTCCACACTTGTCAAGATTCATTAGGGGTCCATTAATCTCAATTTTCAATTGAATTCAAACTTATCATGAATTAGTTAGTTCAATGCTGGGTCAAATAGATTTGGTAGAATGGTAATGTATTTAAATAATTGCTTTGTCAATCTTACTTTCAATGGAGGTTCCTAATTTTTATGGAATTGGTGATTCATTATAATTGTGGAAAAAATATAAAATCGCTCATGGATAAGGTATATTATCAAAAAATATGCTTTTGTGGTTTTTAAGTAGTAAATCTAACTAACAATTTACATCATTGTTTAAGTATATTTCTTCTTTGGATAAACTAGAGCACGAGTTTTTAGATAGATGGAATTGAAAATAATAATATTAAAAAGATGAAGAAAAGGAGGAGGAAGAGTATGGAGACAAATATGGGAAAGGAGAAGAATTAGTAGGTGGAGGAGTACAATAGAATATAGGTACATACAAGTTATATGTAAGGAAGAAAGGCCCAATCGTTTGATTTAAAAATACATTGAAAGGGAAATTTTTATTGTTTCTATAAACCCTATTAGCAATTATAACTTCATAAAAATGGAGTTAGCCAACAAGCTACATGTACAATAAAATCACATCATGGGAAATCAAATATCAAGTACATGTGTTAAATTTTAGGAAGATCAACCCGTAGTGTAGTAAAATGCACACCCTTGCATTTTCACACCTGTTTGGGCCTATCTTTCTTTATTGATGCTTCTTTATGGCTTAATTGGTCCTATTTTGTGTCCCCAAGTCCTATGAATAACATATTTTTTCTGGTTAATCTTGACATTCTCTAATGCATAAATGTTAATTTAATGACTCCATCAGCATGTCCCTAATTTTTAGGTCAGGACTAAAATGCCACCTAGGGCATCTTAGTCCCCCAAAGCTCTCAGGACCTTGATTTTGGCACCTCTAGATCGGGCCCCTTTTTGGTGTCTATGCCCTAAGTTTTTAAGACTTGGGACTAAGATGCCACCTAGGGCATCTTAGTCCTCCTTGAGTCATTTTTTAGGTTTAATTTCAAAATTTGGCAAGATTTAGCCTCCTTTATTCAATGAATTTAAGAGAAAATTCATCAAGCATTTGAAGCCATTTTCAAATTCAAGCATTATATCACTATTTTCTTGCATCATGTGTGTTTTTATGCTAACATTTGTGATGTATTTTTTTATCCAAGCAAGCAATTCAAGCATTATCTTTCAAGCATTCAAGATCCAGAGCCATTGAAACCATTTCACACAAGTTTGCAGGCTTCACAAGGTTTTGGTGAGTTGTAGAATTACACATTTTTCATTCATCATTCCTTCATTTCATTTCATTTCAAGGTGTAATTACCAACAAGGGATTTGACCAAGGTAAACCCCCATTCACTAACAAAAAAGTTTTTCCCATCTTGCACATTTGTGATTGTAGATCTAGGTTGTGAACTTGAAGATCACTTGAAGTTGAAAATTGGAAAAGTTTCAAAGTTGCATTGCAAAGTTTTCCTCTTCATGGAAACCCACATACAAGCCTTCTTCAAAATTTTTGAGAACCTGAGATTAGAAAAGAAGCTTTTGCAAACCTTGGAGATCAGGATTTTGTTCAGACTTTGCAAAATTTTAGAATGAGACTAATATGCCACCTTGGGATTCTTAGTCCTCACAGGCTTAAGTTTTATAGATGTTTTAGAGATACGGTTCCAAGATCCAAAGAATTTGCATCTACACCGAAAAACAACAATTTGACTAATACTCCATCTTGGGCATCGTAGTCCTCCACAATATATTTTAGCAATCTATTTGCATTTCCAAAATCCTCATGACATTTCTAGATTTCCTAGGTGCACACATACCATCTCCCTATTGCATAATTTCATCATTTTCATCCTTCATTTAGCTTGCATTGTTAGTTTTAGGTCATTTTTCATATCACATGTTTTCAAAAATTTCCTTTTCCAAGCATTTTCTTGGTGATGAACCCACTAGAACTTAAGAAACCCTTCCTTGAACTCTCCTAATTGTGAATTGGCTCACCTAGAGAGGTTGTTAGTCATTCCAATTAGGATTCTTAGGACATTAGTGAATGATTGAGTGAGAAAAGTGTGATGTCACAAAGGTATCCATTCTTCCCATTAATCATTTTGGTGAACCCAACACTTTATCTTTTCTGATATGGAGTCTATTAAGTCCATAGATCTAGATAGCATTCATTCTTTCATTACATCGTGCATTAGTGAAAGTGCATCTAGGTATCTTGCATCTTGCATTAGTGAAAAATGCATATTATAGGTTGCATATTTACTTTATTACATCATTTCATTTCATTAAAAAAAATTGAAAAGTGCATTTTTCTTCATCTTCATTGCATTCTTAATCCTTTCAAAATTGAAAATTTTCATTTGCATCTTGCATTCAATTGCTTGTTTCTAGCTACTTTTTTCTTGCAATTATTTGCACATTTTTTTGTTTCTGAGCATCAACATACTGCATAGGAAATTTGTAAACACTGTCAACATTCTATAATTCCCTACTTTCTACAAGAAACCTCTGCTAGGACTAAAATTCCCTTCCTGGCATCTTAGTCCCTCTCAAGATTTTTTCCTCAGATATCTTTTTCTATTGTTTGTCGTTTGTTTCAGCCTCTAGAACTTCAAAATCTCACCAGGAAGACCAAGACACCCTTCCTAGAATCTGAGTCCTTGTTGAGATTGTAGACATGTAAAATTGACAACATGCATTACTAATATTTAATTAAATCATATTCACCCATCAATTAAAATTTTTTTTATTTGATTGATCTCCTAAGGTTATCTTTTTGATTAAATAAATCAATTTATTTAATTATTTCCTAAAGTTTCTTCATTTAATTAAATCAAATGTATTTAATTAAATGGATAGTGCATCAATTTCCTCCCTTTTGATTTAAATAAATCCAAGTATCTAAGTCAAATGTAAAAATCACCTAATCCTCTATTAAATTAATCAAACCATGATTAATGCTAATCCTAATCCTCTTTTCTCTAGATTTTGCAACTTGTGCACATAAATCAATTTAATTGATTAATTAATTCCTCATTTTCATTCAAAATGACATCTTTGAGATAATATTCTCCAAGTTTGAAATCTCCCTCCAAATTGACATGTACATCCAACAAAGCATTTAGCTCCCCTCTTAGATGTCCCCCACTTGGAATTTAAGTCTCTTTTCTCCCTCCAACAAGCCAACTTTGAAATTTGAAAAGGCCACCCAATGTCATTTATTGGCACATTCACCAAAACTTGCACACCCTTCATCCTATCAAATCTTGACAAATGGAATCTTGTCATTGGTTTGTCTTTTGTCCCACATGTTTTGCATTCTTCCATCCTTCTTGGTTATAAATAGAGGCCTCCTCTATTGTATTACTCCACAATCTTAGGCAACTTGATACACATTCATCTTTCATATTTTTATCATCCAAGAGCTTATCAGGGGTTGAGAAAGGGCTTATTTCCATAGAAGCACCAATCCACTATGAGATAAAGTTTGATTCATGTTATTATGTTTTTAATTTAGTTTCCTTGTTTTCTTAGTTGCATACCTAACATGATTCAGTATTTCATAAAGATGCTTTGGTTTGATTTTTTTTAACTAACCATGCTAATGTTTATTATAGTTAAAGCAATATGCAGATTTAGCATCTACATTATGGCGCTAGAAGGAGGGCTTGAATCCATGATAGTTTAAGCATTAGATTTCAGCTTTAGCATTCATATTCAGATTGAATTCCTCTAATAGCTAATATAACAGTTTAGCATTCAATTTCATTTGCTAGAAAGTTTCCAAAAGCTCATGTAATTTGTTTATGATTTCACACATTTGACTTCATTTGCTAGTTAAAATTTGAAACAACTCAGCATGACTTAACCAAAAATTTGTGTCTAGTAAAAGTTCAATTAATTTGTCTGTAACCTAATTTCGAGTGCTAGAACTACCAGTTAATGAAGCAATGAAGTTTTTTGAATAAATTAATATTAGCATGTAAAGTTTATCTTTGCTTACTACTTGTGTTTTAATCTAAATTATAAAAAATTCCCCAAGACTCTGTGCTTTTCTGATGATCAAATGTCATAGAAGATCATACTTATGTATGCTCAAATTTGGTGTTAAGACATGATGCATAGGAATTTTGATCCTTTCATAAGGTTTCCCATTCTCATAAAGCAATATGCTCTGTTTCTATAATGTTTATTTGACTGATCTTATGTGTAGTGGAGAGAAATCAAATAAAACCTATCCTATAATCATTTCATGCTAGTCAAAGATTGTGGAATTTGGCTTCACACTAGCTAATAGCATTTTCTTGTATCTCTTCTAAAACTTTGGGTGCACAGTCATATGCCCACACTAGACATTCATGTTTGTTAGTGCATTGGACACATACAACTTGAACTCTAGTCCTTCCATTGTTGTAGTGGTTCGACAGTGTGCCAGGATGGATGTAGATGTTCTTTCCCATGTGTGTTCGATCACCCACATCTCCTCTCTAATGGAATCACTTTGCAACACAATCGCCAATATGAGTACACTTGGCAGTGGTATGACTCCTCTGACAATGGATTGATTGGATCTCGATTTGAACATCAAGTCATATTCTCTCTATTTGTTTTTAAAATAAATATGTCTATCTTCAAGAAGATTTTGTTATGTGAAAGTTAAAAGGTGAAGCCTCTACTATGTAGAAAGAATATAGATCATTAGTCCACCTCGATAATCAATGACTTGGCCACACATAGGCCATCATCCATTTGTGGGTTCTTTTTAATACTACATTTATGGCAGTGCATTAGAGGGACTTTACTATAATGTCATGATCACCTAGATTGTCTTACCCAACCCCATCTCATCAGCCTCGAAATGAAAGAATTTTTTTAGATTGATCACGATTCAAGGATTTTTTCAACATTGTTTTCTCTTGAAGAGAAAAATTTAAAGATGATATTGTCTCCTATACATCTGTAGAGTTGGGATTCACATTAGTAAGGATTACAGTCATGGAATCTCCACCAAAAGAATCAAAACCTGAAAGTACAAGGCATAGATTCATTCCACAGAGCTTGAAGTACATTCTACAGAGTGTCACTATAGAAGCTCCAATTCAAAAGATACATGTGGTGAAAATTTATTCCTCATAGAGCTTTGCATTAATTACTATTTATATTGTTGTTCTATCATAGTCAATATTTAATTCTCCTTTACATATTGGTGAGTGAATCTATGCTTAAAAGTTTCTCAAAAAAGTGATTTTTGAATTTACATTTACTTCCATTTCTTGTCAAGGTTCTTTGTTGACTATTAGATACTTTCAAAAACTAACATCATTTTTTATTTAAGACATCACTTTACTTTATTTGAGTTTGAAATGGCGATTTTCAGGAGGGAGCTTTCAATATTTATTGCATGGGTGTCACTCGAACTCACCAATGCTATCTTAAGCACTCTATGGAGTGATCCATCAAGTGCTCTATGGAGTGAGTCATCATATATTTGCACTTAGTTACTTAATTTTTTTTATTACTACACATTTATTAGTGCTAATGCAATATATCCACCACTTTATAGCTTGTCAAATCACTTTAATACAAAATAGCTAGTACTCTTCTCGCACGCTACCCAACTACACCCATCCCTCATGACTAAAGGTTAAATATGGTGGAATTCACTTTTAGACAAGATCTGTGTTGGATTATGTGATGATTATTACAATATTAGACAATTTTATTTAAGAGTTTTTGTCACCACTTGTGATTTTCATAAATGAATGCATGTTACAAATTCTCTGTTTATTGTTCCAACAAAGTCATAAATGAAGGCATTCCATAAAGTTATTGTTTGTTGTTGAAATTGAATTTGAAACAAAATTGATTTTTAAAGGATTTGTTTAAAAAAGTGTTCACTAATATCTGATGTTAATCTTCTTAGGAGAATTTGTTTTTGCAGAATGGCTGGGGATACGAGATCCATAAATGCATTCATTGACTATGTGTTGGAGGATCATAGATCTTGTTGAAAGGACATGCTAATATTTTCATTTTTAATTACAAAGAAGGAAGGAAAAGTGAGGAGGGATTTCCATTCAAAGGAGTTGCAACATTGAAGCATAAGAAGCAATCTTGAATGAATCTTGGAGTTGAAGAAAATCAGGCATTAAACTTGAACTTGACAAAAGCATTTTTTAATGCTTATTTTGATAATATAGAGCTTCCATTTTATGCTTTAGTTTTCTATTCTAGATCAACTCACCTCTTTTTGGGGCTCTAAATAGAACATTGAAATATTTGCTACAAAGGGCTTAAAATGAATCTTAGGACAAACTCACTAGATTTGGTTTGAGGCTAACAATTGAACAAGTCAAATTCCACATTTGATTTGGTGCTATAAAAAGAATTCACTTTTGCTTTGTGGTTTTAAAATGAACAAGTGCTATTTTTTTGTGATTGGTTACTCAAATTAACACCATTGAAAATATATATGCACTTCTCTCATGCCTCATCGTGATCTTGAGTATCAAAAGCCTTTTTGGTGGTCATAGATTAGGATAAAGTGATTGCCTCCACACTTCATTTTGGGATTAAAATTGAACAAAATATCTTGTGAGTCTGAGTGGAACATGTTGTGTTTGTTCTCCCTTTGTTTCTAAATGAAGGTTGATAAAACTACAAATATGTTTGCTTTCTTTTTTTATCTTAGAGTGCCTACCTTGGGGAAAAAGTACTCATCCAAGGGAATGGCTCAACCAATAACACTCTAAAACCAAGAGTATTTCTAGCTGAGATATAAAAGTGGATACTAGAACAAAGGCTAGTATCACATGGTTGGCTCCGACAAGAAGGGAAACAATGGTCTCTCTCTACATGGGTCAACTCCTACGAATCAAAAGTCTGAATTAAAACCCTTGTTATAGAAAGGCCAAAATCCCTATCTATTTTTTGGTGCAAGAATGGTCATTCTAGAGCCTCCCCACACTTTTACAGTTTTTAATAGAAATAGAAAGTATTCCATGGGAGATTCATGGGTAGTGATGCTTGGATTCCCTAAGAAGTGAGTGTTGTGGAGGGTAGCCAGTGGGGTCAAGCATCTAACCATTCACTAAAAATAAGTTTAGTTGAACTTGTCCAATTGGGGACTCAACAAATATAGTCTTTCATATCCATAGGGTTGTGATTGTTCTTGAAATCAAAACACATTGCATGATCAAAAAAATTGGAAAAAAAACATTCAACATGAGCATCAAATCTCAAACCCTTTAGGAATAAATACAATTGACTAAATTCATGTGTTATTGCTTTCCCTTGCAATTTTATCCTTAGAGGTTTCTAAACACTTGGATTATATCTCAGTTTTCTTACTAAAGTTAAAAAATAGGTAACCCATGCCTTGATGTCACAAAAGTTTCACATGATATACCTTGTGGAATGAGAAGAAGCTAAAACATTTGACATCTAGTTTTAAAATCTAATCAAGAGTGTGTTTGTGATAAAAAGAATTCATTAAGAAAAGTTAAAACAATTAGACCCCACATATGAACTTGACATATTTTGGTCATATGGTTTTCATGCAAACATTGGTCTTTTGGTTTTGAACTACTCTTAGAGAAAGGCATGTTCTTCACTATCTTTGTCTTGTAAACAAGGTCCCTATTAGGTTCATTTAGGATCAAATCAAACACTTCATTTATAAAAACATTTATCATCTCCATCTCACAAACAAATTTAGAGCTTTAGAAACATCATAATATAGACTTGGGTACATCCTTAAACCAAATTAAAATCATATGTTTAGTTAGGTGTGGTTGGATGAATCATTCCTCAAACATTTAATTAAATTATCACCCTTTTGAACAAGTTCATCCTAAGATCACATCTAACATCTTAGGGTTTACAAGTTCATTTATCCAATCAAAACAATCCAAATAAAACACTAAGTCTAGCATTGATCCAAAGTCCCTAAACATTCAACACCCATATTATTCACCCCTTTTTCATTCTTCATCTCATCATTGGTCCTAAACACCTTAGAGGTCACTTTTGCAACAAGGTCAAAACACAAGAAGAACATGGAATATAAATTTGATCCATACATTATGAACAGTCTAAACCAACCAAACTATCAAAGCCTTACAATATCAATTGCTTATCAAAACTCACATTTATACAATCCGTACATGGGATCATTATCTCCTACAAACCTCGATGGTACAACAAATGTGAGTATGCCTAGTCAAGAGTTTGGAGCACCTTTATCTATGGTGGACTTAAATTTGAGTCCAAACCTACAAATCTATCAACCAAACACCCAATGCATGAGTCTTCCATAAAACACCATCATCCCACAAAATCCATACATGCCAAGTACAAGTATTCCAAACATGAACATTTCAAATATAAACTTTGGGATAGATATGTTCACAAATCATACAAATGTTGTTTAAAGTCCAAATAAGATATTAATGACTCCATGTATTGATCCAAGTCAAGGTAACACCATGCAAAATCAAAGTTACCTAAATAAAGGCAATGTGACTCCCAACCACAACAATGTTCAATTTCAACCTATCATGCCAAATTTGAACATCATCCCAAATTGAAACATTTTCCAAAATCAATTTGTCCATGATCCCATAGAAACACCACAAATACACATTCCAAATCTACTTGAACAAAATCCAAATCAACCATATCAATGGTATCAAGATCAAATTTTACGAGATCAAATTGCTTCACTTGCCAAACTAATTGACTTATTGAGACAAGAGACATCTTCACTCGAAAATCATTACAGTCTTCCTTTCATTGAACCATATCATCAAAGCATTGAGTTGTGTCCACAACCACATCAAGAACAATATCTCTAATTTCAAGAAGTTGGATATCAAGATCAACAACATCAACAACAAACCAAGTCATCAGATCTCCAAGATAAATCACAAAAAGAATCATCTTAGTGAGCAAAAATATCACAAGGTAATAAACGAAAATACACACCACTTGGGAAACCAATCAAATCAGTCCTACAACAATTGGTACAAGAAAATATCATTAAGCTCCCTGTCTATGGGAATTATCAATAATCCCTAGTTAATCCACTAGGGTATAATGAGGAACACCATTGTGATTTTCACAAAACAAAGGGACACACAATATCAAGTTGTATTTGACTCAAAAATCTCATCCAAGACCTCATTGATCAAAAGATAATAACTATTGGGGATAACAATGAAGATTCAACCACTATTGATACCATTGACAAACTCCCCACCACAATTGTTGAAAATAATGATCAAGATCTATCCATCAATGAATATTTTCCTACCTCATCCAATGATCAAAACAACATACATCTAGGGTCACTTTTGAATTATGATCAAAATCCACTAACAATACCCAACAATGATCCAATTCAAGAAATGTCAACATCACTTGACCCTATGGTTGAATACATTCACAATCCCTCTGCCACAATTGTTGAAAACAATGTTCAAGACCTATCCATCAATGAGCACATTGAAGATGTTTCCACCTCATCCGATGACCAACTCACCATACATAAAGAGACAATTTTTAGTGATCTATTTCAAGGAATGTTAGAGTTATTTGATCCTATTCACATAATCTACAATCTATTGACCAATGATCATATTGAAAATGTCTCTACATCGCTTTATGAGTTAGAGGACATATCTCAAGGATTTATTCCAAAGCATGATCAACATCTTTCACCAAAGTCTAGCAATGGTTATTTCCAAGACATGTTGACCCCGTTTGACTTCATGATTATAGATACTGAAAGAATCCTCAATTCGACACTTGATCCAAGTCCACTCAAATATCAAGAGTATATTGAGCCACTTCCCATGCCTAATGAAGACATCTAAGAACCCTTTATGAGCAATCCATCCTTTGAAACTGGCCCATGTCAAGTACTTGATCCAAAGCATATCCAAAGAAATTTCGAAATCATTCAAGATCAAGAATTTGTATCTCCAACATACTGCAATGATCTAATGGACACTCTCATATCTATACAAGATGTCACAAAATATGATCATATCCACGTAGAACATACTCCTCCATCTACCCATGAGATGCTTTATGTGGATGGACACAGATGATCTTCATTCAAAACATGATTCCTCTACTCCTAATATTATTACACAAATATAGTAGGTTATTGATTCCTATAGTCAAATAGATTTGCCATCATCGGGATCAGATATATCCAAAATTCAAATTAGGGACATCATGTATGAAGATATCCATCATTATCCACTTAAGGAAATAGGTCAAATAAAATAGGGCATTCTAGAGTTAGTAGAGTAGCAACTTGAAACAATGTCATCTACAGTGGTCATTTATTAGAGAATGCATTCTAAACAAGAGCTCTAAGAATAGGTAGAATCAAAGCATGAAGGTGCTACTGCCACCATATTGGGGGCAACTATGTCTCAAGAAAACATCAACATAGGGAGCAGGAAGAGTCCTTATGATGAAACTGATGTCAATACTACAACCAGCCATGTCATGAATCTTCATCCACCCATCACCCCATCCACAATTTGGGACCAAAATCAAAGGAAATATTTGAATAAAAATACGAAGAACATTATCAAAGAAAAAGAAGTTGGAAAGCATAATGAACAAATCAAATACAAGTGGATACCAAAAAGTAGAAAAGAAATATTATCCCTATCAAACTCCATTAGTCAAAGAAACTATGGGGAAAAATAAAAAAGGGAAATGTATCCATCAAAATGTGCAAAAAATAAAAGCAAGCTTCTAAAGCAACGTACAAAGTATATCAAGTAGTTGGTCCTAATTCCCTGCACACTTCCATATCCACCCATCATTGCTCATCTTCCCAAGTTAAGAGAGTCAAAGGTTCCAAACTGTAAACCAATCAATCTTTTATCCCTAAACACACTTCATCCATGCCTCCATGCATGATATCCAATTCTCACATTGACCATGTACTGGAAACAACCCTTCATCATAAGGATTCAGAAGGCACTCTATCATGATGCATACATAAAAAAAAAAGTTAACTTTGAATCAACAAGGCAGATCAAGAATCTCAAAAGTTGTATTCAAGTGCATGTATCTTGGAAAAGCAGCTTCTTCAATTAGGATATCAATGGAACATTATGACAGAAGCATCTATATCGACACCACCAGGTGGTTCAGCATGAGGTTTAAATCGTTCACAAAAAATACAAAAAAATAAAAAAAATTAGAAAAAGGATTAAAAACAGTAAAAAAATTGTTCTCCAGTGAAAACACTATGGTGGCACTTTGGACAGGTACCATGATGAAAACCTAGAAAATGAGCATCATGTGTACAATCAAACATATGCATGTGCCAATTTAGGTAAAGGCATCTCATTCCATCCATAATAAATCTAGCATTCCATCGATCTTATACCCATAATAAATCCATTTCATCTATGAACCATTTATCCAGTCTATTTTCATCCATCTACAATCCATCTTCCTACATTATCTTGATGTTGACAAGGTTTGGTGCACAATTTACACCTACCTATGGTAAACATCTTGACATGAGTAATTTTCATTGATCCTACCCTATGCATCATTATCTGAGCCATGAAGCATTATCCAAATGAGCATTCTTTATTTGAACACTTTACCTTAGAGGAAGATAATCCATATCCATCCATCCATAAACCCATCCAAACATCCATCCATGAAATTTCATAATTTCTAGACACTTGGGACAAATATTTACATCTTGCTTCGAGAATAAATCTTGATCTATATCTTCCAACTTATGTGGTGATCTGAACATTGGCAAACGTGAAATCAGATTGGTCAAGCATTTGTGAGCCAAAACCCAAATCAGTAGCCCATGGCATATTTTGACAAAAAGATGTTCCTTATCAAGCAATTCTATCATTGAACATCAATCCAATCAATCAATATCAATTACATCTAATGTGAGCTTCAATGCCACATCAAATCATCCAAAACAAATTTTATTCCAAATCAAGCTTCAAAAACTTGATCAATCAAATCCAATCAACCCATAATCGATCATCTTGGGATATCCTTCCCAATCCTTGTGTTTCTTAACATTATCATTTCATTTTTGTGTATCCTCGACAATGTTATCATCATCAATCCCTCATCATCTTGAGATATCCATCCTAATCCTTGTGTTGTGTAACACTATCCTTGCATTGTTGTGGAAACTCAACAATGTTATCATCATCAATCCATCGATCTAATCAATCAAACATAGCTTGGTTTTCAACAAAATCCCAAAACAAAGCACTGATACCTTCATGCATATCCATATCGAAATAGTCAAAATCATGTGAAAAACCAAAAAATTAGAGAGTCAGAAAATCCAAAAACATTCATAAAAATAAAAAAAGTCAAAAGCATGGAATCCAAACTATGTTGTCTCTAAGCTTAAACGTAGGCAAGGCTAATATGTGATCACACCCCAAGACACAAAAACACAAAAACATTCAAAAAAGACACAAAATCCAAAAACATTCATAAAATCTCAGAAAAACACAAAAACATTAGAAATTTTGGAAAATTAAAACATTTGTAAAATCTCAAAAATACCAAAAATAACCTCAAAACATTTTAAAAAAACATCAAAAATGTATCCAAATATTTGAAAACATCCATCCATCCCATTTTTCCTTCACCCGCAATAATCTCATCCATAATAAAAAAAAAATTCTCACTCACCCTTTGGAAAAACAAACAAAAACAAGCATAACAATCAACAAAAGCAAACATCAAACACAAAATCAAAATTGAAGCAACAAAATTTTAAATGCAAAATTAAACTCTTGGTCATTCGCAAACATGTCAATCAACTTTATATCAACAACCTTTTAAACAACCTATCAACTTGCCACCATCTACTAACATTTCCTAGGAAGCATCCTTCCTACAAAGGGCATTATCTTTTGGCAAAACACTTTGGATAAAAAAAATGATGTGCCACCATCCACTAACATGTCCTAGGATGTATCCTTCCTACAATGGGAATTATCTATTGGCAATCATTTTGGTTTTTATCCTAAACAAAACAAATCCCTTTGGCAAGAGGTATGAAGAACATTGACTTGTTTGTGTTCTTGATCTTTTCTTTTTGATTTATCTTATTTTTCTCATTCCAATGACCTCTCGATGATATCTAATAAAATTAATTTATAGAGAAAGGAATGGGGCATCGATCATTATCTTTTTATCTGTCGTGCTTGTTGGACGTTCTTGTAATATAACTTGGTGAATAATTTCTTTGTTAGGTGCATCCTAGCAAGGTTTTTGGATGTCTAGTGTGAACAAGAATACTCCTATCTTTTTGTCGAGTAAAAGTGCATCGCACTAGGTGCAACACCATCCCAGTTCTTTATACCTTGATGCATCATGCCTACATGTGTTATCAAACATAAGGTAAGTAGCCCTTTTAAAGTCCCAATTCCTAATAAGAAAATCATCAATCTCTCATCATCATCTCTAATAAAGTTGGCTTATTGGATCTTCTTGTCATCATCTCATTTCTTCTTTTCTGATATCACATACTGGTCTGATAAGATTAATTTTTGAACGCTTCCAAAATCTTCTGGCCCCTGCCAACTTGGATGCCTCTTCGGCATCCGAGGAGGATGACACTAAACCTAGAAGTTCGAGGAATAAACCAAATTTGAGTTTGGTAAGGACGGTCTTGGATCCGCCCTCTATCCAAACTCACATGAAAATCCAAATCCATAATCCCCAACCTATTAGAGTATACCCTACTTCTGAGCTTGGATGTTCTACTCCCAAATCCAAAGGTGTTGGAAAGAATTTCCTTGTTAAAGACCTTGTTTCGTATTCTAAAGATTCTCCTGATTCTAAGGATTTTGGTGCAAATAATAATTCTTCCTCTTATGTCCCGTCAACGAACAAAGATGTTAGAACTAGGGCCCCTGGAGCCTCTAATCCTACTAAAAGTTTCCTTAATCTTGATAGGGAACCTACTACTGATTTTTTGAGATTGTAAGGAATAATGCTACGGAACATTTCAGAATGTCAAAATGGGTCTTTCATGAAATTAATGATCTGAAAATAAAAAATTGGGCCCTCCAAAGTAAATTGAAAGAAGTGGGAGTTAAGGTTTCTACATTATGTAAGAAGGATGATGAGCATAATGAGAACATGACTGGTAAAGAGATCTAGGACAATGCAGGGAAGGACAAAAGGATAGATATGGATTTGGAAAAAAAATAAAAAAAATTGTGAAGATAATTACTGAACAAAATAATAGAATGGAAATACATAACACTATCATTATCAACACAATGACTGAAGAACTAGATAAATCTCAACAAGGGTCCTTAGTTGTTGATTTGGAAGAGGTGAAAGATAAAAACCAAGAAAAGGATATAGGAATTTTGAAGAGAACCAGGGCTAATCTAAAAAGGAAGGTACCCCCCACACCACAGATGATTCAAACTTTCAAGAAGGGTGTCTAGGATATGTAGGATCTGGAGGCCGAGACCGAGATTATTTTGAAGACTTTGGATTAGTTGTTGCTAGTTTTTTGGTCTATGATTCGACTAGCTCTTTGGGTGTCCTTCCTAGTTTTTTTGGTTGGCTACTATTTTTTCAAGTTTTTTCTTTACTTGTAGCTTGTTTATTTCATTGGACTTTTTTTTCCTTTCTTATTTTATGTTGTAAACTTTGTGGTTTCGGGTCCCTGTAAAACCCATTTTTTCCTTTATCAAAAACATCATACCAGGATAGTTAATCATCATCACTAGTGCATCCATCCTACATCCACAAATCATCAACATACATAAATCTCATAATCATAGCATATCACATCATCCATCTTGTCAATCTCATATGCATTTCATTATCATATGAGTTGTTTAGAATAACATAGATTTGTTATTCTAAACATCTTGAAACCATTTCATTTGCATAATCATCATAACCATGCATATGTTCTTCTTGAACCTATTTTTCACAAGATCAACCCTCAAATTGAATCTTTTCGCTCAATCTCTCGAGGGGACAATGTACCAATATACTTCTTTCTGTTGGGGCATCCGAAAAAATAAAAATAAAAATTAAATTTTGATCTCGGCAAAATTTATTCTTTGAACCAATTCAACAAGTACATTGCTTCAAAGAGGGGAAAATTTAGAATCATAAAATCGACATCATGCATTCCTCATATTTAATTAAATTATATTTGCCCATCAATTAAATAAATCAAGTTTATTTGAATGATCTCCTAAGGTTATCTTTTTAATTAAATAAATCACTTTATTTAATTATCTCCTAAAGTTTCTTCATTTAATTAAATCAAATGTATTTAATTAAATGGATAGTGCATCAATTTCCTCCCTTTTGATTTAAATAAATCCAAGTATCTAAGTCAAAAGTAAAAATAACCTAATCCTCTCTTAAATTAATCAAACCATGATTAATGCTAATCCTAATCCTCTTTTCTCTAGATTTTGCAACTTGTGCAGATAAATCAATTTAATTGATGGGTAGGTGCACCAAGATGGTTCCCAAAAAGGGGGCTTAAGTGGGCACTTTTTTTCTGAAAATCAGGAAACAATGACCTTGGACATGAAATTGAGGATAGCTACACTCGAAATTTTGAGATGGAACAAAAACAAGGATCAAAGTGCTCAAAGCCTACTTTCTAAACTACAAATTTATTTTGAAAATGTTTGAGATTAAGGGGTTTAAAAGAGGGATGTACACAAATTGTTGTTGTTTTTTTTAGAAAAACATAACATAGCAACTCTTGTATGACCCTAGCACAGTGAACCTTTTTTGTAGTATTTTTAAAATCACTACGGTCAAAAGTTAGCTAACAGTATCTAGTTGATGCATGATTTTTCTGATAATTTTTTAATGAATATTTGATTTTTTACTAATTTTCTAAGTGGGCACTTTCTAAAAAGAAAAATTTTGGCTATGCTCTCCCTAAAATTTTGGGAAAGTAATAGATTTTTTTTTTAATTTTTAAAAATTTGTAGAATGGAATCTAGTTTCTAAAAATGTAATTTATTTGAAATTTCGATGAATGGTTAATTTATAATGAAAAAACCACCAAACACTGCTTTTTGACAAAAAAAGACATACAAACAAAAGAAATGATGGATGAAAGTCTTAACATTGTCAAAAAGTGAAAAAAACTACATTGTTGGAAAGCTAAGAGAGAACCTAACATTACCCATGTGTTCAATTTTGTCGATATTGAAAAAAATGCAATCCTAATGGTGAGCATGAACTCGATTATGTGAAAAATTGTAGAATTTGCAAAAACACATCTTTGTTTATTGGGAATGCCCTCCAAGCCTTTGGGTTGGTATTCCAAGGAAAATACCAAAGCTAAGGCTCGAGGATTCCCAAAGAAAAATATAACGCGAGTGCGTTATGTGTTAGTTTTGACATTTTTTGATTCTCCAAGGAACATGTATAGCAACACATAACACACTCATGTTATGTCTTCCTTTAGTTAAATGCCTCTTTATTGAATGTTTGTTGATATGTTTGTATGTATATGTATGCTGGTGTGTCATGTATGTATGTATGCCTATATGTATGTATGTATGTATGTATGCTTGTGGGAGAGAGGGTGAGAGAGGGTGGGAGTGGGAGAGAGTGGGAGAGAGTGGAAGAGAATGTGGGAGACTGGGAGAGAGTGGGAGAGAGGGTGGGAGAGTGGGAGAGAGAGTGGGAGAGTGTGGGAAAGAGTACGACAGAGTGGGAGAGTGGGAAAAGGTGGTAGAGAGTGGGAGAGAGAGTGTGAGAGAGTGGGAGAGAGTTTGGGAGAGTGCAAGAGTGGGAGAGTGGGTTGAAGGGAGGGAGGAGAGAGTGGAAGAGAGTAGGAGAGAGTTGGAGAGTGTGGGAGAGGGTGGGAGAGGATGGTTGAGAGTGAGAGAGTAGGAGATGGTTTAGGGTTTAGGGTGGGAGAGCATGGGAGAGGATGGGAGAGAGTGGGGGAGAGTGGGAGAGAGAGGGAGGAAGAGACTGGGAGAGAGTGTGGCAGAGTGTGGGAGAGTGG
>VDFB02193867.1:448381117-448412045 GCA_007258455.2 Sequoia sempervirens
ATTTTGTGTTTATTTATGCTAAATAAGGTCAATCAAGACCATTTAAGGTGTATTAGGGTGAGTTTTTGAGTCTCAGTGGTCAAATGTGCAAAAAATGCATTCTTGCTACAAAATTGTCAATATTTGAATTTGGTTGTAAATGTGCAAGAATGAGGTCTAAGAGTTTGATATACCATTTAGAGAGCTTGGTTTTCATGGAATTCCTTTCAAAGCCTCTAATTTTATGTTCCTATGGTAAACTGTTTGATAGAGTTGGTGGAATTACCTTTCTTAGTAATCAGTATTAGTTCAAGATTGAGATTGTTAACCATGAGAGTAGATGAGAGAGCTAATATCATGTATCAAAACAAAAAGCATTCATTCTTCCATCCAACAGAGAAGGAGATGATTACTTTGCTTCATTTTCATTTGCATAACCATATCAAGGCATGGGAGCCAAGAAGACCAAGGATGTCGAGTTTTATATGGAGGTAATGGATGTGGTCCAAACTTTAGGAGGGACAAGAAGGTAAATTTATGATTGTTAACCTTAAGAGAGTATGACTTGGGCAAAAGGAATTTGATATGGCTATTATTTTGAAAGACATCAAGTAGGATGTACTCCACATTGATGGCATTCCTCAATCTTCACATGATGGCATGAAGGAATGGTTGAACTCCATTGATATAAAGTATTATGAAAGAATAATGAACTTGAACTAGTGGCCAATTTATTGAAGATGGTGGTTGGGAATTTTTGAATATGGAAGCTAGTGATCTTGATTCTGATAATTCAGAAGTGTCAAAACAAGGATATATGAATTCCTTATAATGTAGAAGAGGAATAAAAATCAGATTTCATGTAGGAACCATCAAGAGTGTTACAAGCCAACAAGATGGAGAGAATTCTTATATAAGGATAATTTTCAATGTTGCAGGTACCGGCTTTAATACCAACTACAATGGCAACATTGAAATTCCCTAGTAGTATTTATGTTGAGGAAATTTACTTTAGATGCAAGGATTTAGAGAACATCAACTAGATGTGGTACAAATGATTAAATCCTAGAGATGATCTGTAGCAATAAAAGAGTCTGAAAAGGAAGAGAGAGCAACGCTGGTGACTCAAGAAAAACTCCAACTTTCAAAAATAAAGTCAATTAGGTTGGAAGACATGTGGATCGAGCTAGAATTTGGTGGAAGAGGAAGAAAGATGATTGGAACTTTCGAGGCCCACCATACTAGATTTCAGTATTCAACCATGAGATTAGATGAGAAAGTTGATATCATGTATCAAAACATTAAGCATGCATTCTTCCAGCTAGTGGAGAAGGAGATGATTACTTTGCTTCATTTCATTTGCATAACAATATTAAGGCATGGGAACCAATAAGACCAAGGATTTCAAGTTTTATGTGGAGGTAATGTATGTGGTCCAAACTTTAGGAGGGACAAGAAGGTCAATGTATGATTGGTGCAAGAGCACCATTCAATAGGTTTTGTTCATCAAGGCAAATAAGCAGTATAATATAGGATTTTGAGTTTTGTATTAAAATAAGGTCTATGATACCATTCTATTATTTATTTAGTCATATTTGAGCTGTATTAGGTGTTTACGAGGTTGGGTTTTTCAAAAAGTGCAAAATGTTTAAAAATTGCAAAAATGTACCAAATTTACAAACTCAAACGTTGCAAAATTGCAAAATTTGCATTATGGAGGGAATGTGAAGAGTCAAACCAGTTCAAAGGTTAGTTAGGAAGGTGAATCAGTTTCTAATTGTTTGGAAATAGTTTAAAAACATGGATAACTTGAATTGAAGATTGGATTTTGTGATTTGAAGAAGCAAAAATAATTAAAACTTAGAATTTCCTAGAATTTTCTATATTTTTTAGCTATAATAGCATATTGTATGGCCTGTATTTCAATTAGTTGATTAAAATTTGTTGATATTTTCATATTATATGGATTTACCTTTCTTTTGAATCCATTTATAAGGTTTTCCATAACTTTTTGTGCATTTTATCATGAATTTACTAAAACTGGCCTAAACTTGTACATTTGAAGGTTTTGAGTCAATAAAAATGGCTTTTTGACCCATTCCTCTTTCTGTATCCTCTATAACTTGATTAATTGGTCTGAACTAACATTATTAAGGTGTGGTAATTATGTGTTAGTGTTTGGGAGGTTTGAAAGTGAGATGGGTGTGAAACCCATGTGTGTAAAAGTGATTTTTTTTAACAAAAATGGTGGTTTTGAAGAGTCAAATTGTGTTTTTGTGTAGGGAAGCATTATTTTATGATTCTTTGAGCTTGTTCAGGGTATAAAAAAAAAATTGAGTAATTTTTTAGGTTTTGGTTAGCTTTGGAAGTATCATTTTCAGTAAAGCCCTAGGGTTTAGGCTACAATAGAGGGTTTTGTGGTTTACCCATTGTACGGTGGTATAACTAAGATCTGATTGTGGATTTTGAAGTTTTGAAACCTTATAATTATTTCCCCAAGAGTTGGTAATGTTTGGATAGGTTTAGAGTATAGACCCTTTGTTCAACCGGATCAATCCCTTAAGGGTCTAAAGGGAAAAATGGCTTCAAACTTTAGCATGAGGTTACTCGAACACCGTGATACATAGAAAATTATCATCTAATCTTATGGGATCGTCTTGGGTCCCTCTAAAATAACCTCTCTCAGTTTTCGTTATCTTGAAATGGTTTTCCCATGGTGTAAAATTTTCAGTTGATGGAAAAAATGTCAAATGCAAGCAATGGAAAGTTGCAAGGTGGTGCAACTTTCGTTCTACAACTTGTGTGACCAAATGGATTGTTCCAAGGCATCTAAATAGGTATGTGTTATGCTATGCATGGCCCCTTTTTGCACCCAAACATGCGAAATCGATCTGAGCTATGTTTAACTGGATCGATCCCTTAAGGGTCCAAAGGGAAAAATGGCTACAAACTTCAACATGAGGTTACTCGGACACCGTGAAACTTAGAAGCTTCTCATCTAATGTTACAGGATTTTGTTAGGCCCCTCCACAATAACCTCTCTAATTTTTCATTATCTTAGAGTGGTTTTCCCGTGGTGTCCAGTTTTTAGTTGATGGAAAAAGTGTCAAATGGAAGCACTAGAAAGTTGTAAAGTGGTGCAACTTTTGTTCTACAACTCATGTGACAAAATAGACTGTTCCAATGCATCTGAATAGGTATTTTTACACTAGTCATAGTCCTCTTTTGCACCCAAACATGTGGAATCGCTCTAAACTATGTTCAATCGGATTGATCCCTTAAGGGTCCAAAGGGAAAAATGGCTACAAACTTCAACATGAGGTTACTCGGACACCGTGATGCTTAGAAACTTCTTGTCTAATCCCATAGAATTGTGTTGGGCCCCTCTACAATAACCTCTCTTGGTATTCATTATCTCAGAGTGGTTTTTCTATGGTGTCTATTTTTTAGTTGATGGAAAAAGTGTCAAATGGAAGTAGAGGAAAGTTACAAAATGGTCCAACTTTCGTTCTACAACTTGTGTGACCAAAGGGACTATTCCAACGTGTCTGAATAGGTATTTTTATGCTAGGCATGGTCCTCTTTCACACCCAAACATGCGGAATCGCTCTGAGCTACATTCAACTAGATCAATCCCTGAAGGGACCAAAGGGAAAAATGGCTACAAACTTTAGCATGAGGTAACTTGGACAGCGTGATGCTTAGAAACATCTTGTTTGATCTCATAGGATAATGTTGGGCTCCTCTACAATAACCTCTCTTGGTTTTCACTATCTCTAAGTGGTTTTCCCGTGGTGTCCAATTTTTAGTTGATGGAAAAAGTGTCAAATGGAAGTAGTGGAAAGTTGCAAGGTGGTGCAACTTTCATTCTGCAACTTGTGTGACCAAACAAACTATTCTAGCATGTCCGAATAGGCATTATTATGCTAGGAATGGTCTAATTTCTCACCCAAACATGCGGAATCGCTCTGAGGTACGTTCAACTAGAACAATCCCTTAAGGGTTTGAGTGTAGTATGTTGAAATAGGCCATTCCACCTATTTTTTAGGCTGTGTCTCAGTGATATGGGCCTGATGTAAGTAGGATAGGGATTAGGAATAAGAAAATAGCATTATTAAGGGAATTGGAAGAGATTACTAATGTTTCCCCTATTTAAAATTAAAAAATTGAGGCCCCTTAAAAGCAAGGCTAGAAGAGATGAAAATAAAAAATTGCTTGAAAATAAGTTAGAATAGGTTGGAAATAGGGTGAGATTGTGGAGTTTGATGTGTTCAAAAGTTCTGCAAGGACAAGGGAGGTCAAAAGTATGTTATGGCATGACATGCCCTAGTTGGGAAAATAGGGGTTTTGAATGAAAAAGAGAGGTTTGAGGGAGTAAATGTGGGTAAAGTCAAGGGGGGACATAATTTGGTGGTCAATTAAGTTTGTGCAGGTAAAATGAAGAGTGTTGGAATATTTTTTGAGGTTTAGGTTTGGGGGTTCAGTTCACCAGTTTGGACAATTTTTTTTGGAGGAGGGTTCAGTTCATTTTGGGTTCGTTGCTACAAAAAACATGTAAAAACAAAATATATATCTATGCAACCTAGAAGCATGAATTAGGATTAAAATATCACATATCATCATATAAACAAAAAAACCACCATAAACTTGAATGTGATTTTTTTTTAAAAATTCCAAAAAAAATGTGACTAAAATATGCTAATTTTCATGTGAAAAAAACCATGAGACCATAGCTCATTGCTTACTATTATGCTTTGATTGATTTTCTCCAAGCATCCATATCTTGTTCAAAAGTATTTTTTTATAGGATTTTAGCCATAGCAACAAGGCAATGAATTGTTTGATAAAATGCTTTGGTAGACATGTATGAAACATGTGGTAGCATAGACAAGGAAGTGAACTTTTTGAAAAAATGCCTCAAAGAAATGTGGTTTCATGGTGATGGAATGGCATGACGAATGCCATGAAAAGAAAATTTCTATGGATTTTCATTGTATTCCATCACCATTGAGACACATTTCTTTGAGGATTTTTTCAAACAGTTTGTTGTCTTGTCTATGCCATTACTTATTATTATGCTTTGATAGATTTTTTCCAAGAATCCATAGCTTGTGTGGAAGCACCTATTTTAGGATTTTAGCCATAGCAGCAAGGAGGTGAACTGTTTGATAAAATACTTTGGTAAACATGTATGAAAAATGTGGTAGCATAGACAAGGCAGTGAACTATTTGAAAAAGTGCCTCAAAGAAATGTGGTCTCATGGTGATGGAATGCCATGACAATCCATAGAAATTTTCTTGTCATGGCATTCCATCACCATGAGACCACATTTCTTTGAGGGATTTTTTTCAAATAGTTCATTGCCTTGTCTATGCTATTGCTTACTATTATGCTATGATAGATTTTTTCCAAGCATCCATAGCTTGTTCGAAAGCACCTGTTTTAGGCTTTTAGCCATAGCAGCAAGGCAATGAACTGTTCGATAAAATGCTTTGATAGACATGTATGAAAAATGTGTTAGCATAGACAAGGCAGTGAACTGTTTCAAAAAATGCCTCAAAGAAATGAGGTCTCATGGTGATGGAATGCCAGGACAATCAAAAGCAAAGAAATGAGGTCTCATGGTGATGGAATTCCATGACAATAAAATGATTTTGATTGTCATGGAATTCCATCACCATGTGACCTCATTTCTTTGAGGCATTTTTTCAAAGAGTTCACTGCATTGTCTATGATATTGCTTACTATTATGCTTTTGATAGATTTTTTCCAAGAATCCATAGCTTGTTCGAAATAACTTGTTTTAGGCTTTTAGCCATAGCTACAATGCAGTGAACTATTTGACAAAATGCTTTGGTAGACATGTATCAAAAATGTGGTAGTATAGACAAGGCAGTGAACTGTTTGAAAAAATGCCTCAAAGAAATGTGGTCTCATAGAATGCCATGACAAGCAAATGCAATTGGTAGCTACTCCTAGTTATTAGTTATGCATTTGAGTAATTGCATAACTATTGGGTTGACTTTGTAAAAACTATATTGTAATTGAAATTTTGTCATCTATCAACATCTAGTTATTAGTTATGCAATGTGAAGCAATGCTTTGAGTTTGAAAGATGTGCAATGCAATGTAATCAACGATATGAATATAAACTACAAAATCCTATTTTTTACAATTTCTTAGTTAAAATCTTTATTTTATTTGTTCTCTATATCTCTATGCTATGGAAATTCCTTTAATTTTTTTTTTAAAAGTTTTTATCTCTTGTTCTACCTTTTTTACCTTTTTTTTTAATTTGATTTTTTTCTGATATTTTCTAGACTTTTTCCCAAATTTTTCAAAAAATATTATACTTTTCATTTGCCATTTTTTCCCAAAAATATTTTTTCTACTGTGCTATAAACACATATCTTTTTTTAATATCAAGGATAATTTTTGAAACTTCCATGCATTTCTAATCTAAAAGGAAAATTATTTTTCCTAATCTGTATGCAACCATGCTTTTGACCTTGTCAAAAAGAGAAAAACTTCCTAAATGATGCAAAGGCATAGCCAAGCAGTTCTAACTCCTTGCATGAGAGAAGAGAGATGTTGGAGAGTACATCAAGTCAGTGAGAAAAAAGTGTAATGTGTTTTAGTTTGTAGTATTCCTCTATTTCTCTACAAATGTGAGATAAATTCTAAGTTCAAATATGGACACCAAATATCGATAAAAAAAGATTTGTATTAACCAAATAGCCATGTATGCATACATCAATATATGTCGATATAAGTATAAAATATAGCTAGAAAATAGCCATATAGGCTTACGAGAATGTCATTTAGGCATACAATGTCAAATATATCCAATACAAAATATGTACAAAATTGTCATGTCTAGGCATACAACAAAGGGCTCTAGAATCAAAATTCATTTCTCTCCATGCTTTGGAAATAAATTTTTTCCCTTTTTTTGGAAATCCAATAGCGATAAGTCTATCACTCATTTTTTTTGTGCTCAAGGAGTGCTCTTGCTCCTCCTCCTAGGGTTTAGCTCCTAGTCAAGTTTTAACTATTACAATAAGAAGTAAAGACATTAATAAATATAAATTACACTATAAAAAATAATATATTTAACAAAATAATAACTTACAGCCATCTCACGATCACTCTCCCCAATGGAAATATTTGTACGCCGATGTTGAGGCATGCTCAAGCCCTGTATAAACCATCCAAATAGGAATTAAACTATGAATCAATAATGGTTTTATTTTTCACTAGAACTAACATCTATAACAACATTCGAATGTAAATTGAAATTTAGTAATTTGCATCATACCTCTCTTATCATAGCCATCGAGGATTGTATAGCTGATTAAACACCGATATCCATTGTCCTCGTAACATTTGGAGGTGTTTCCAAAACCAACATCAAAAAATAAAACAACAAATTATTCAATCACAAAAAAGTTACAATAGCGATCCACGTCACATGACTTATAATGTATGAGATCTAATGAACAAAATTTTGAGTACAAGTATTAAACTATATATTTCTAATTATCATGCTTACTATTTTCCCTATCCATATCTTGTTAAAAAGGACGTGTTTTTAGGCTTTTACCCATAGTAGCAAGCCATTGAATTATTTTATTAAATGCTTTCGTAGACATGTATGATAACTATAGTGGCATAGAGAAGGCAATGAACTATTTGAAAAAATTCCTCAAAAGAAATGGGGTCTCGTGGTGATGACATGCCATTACAAAAAAATGCATGTCATGGCATTCCATCACCATAAGACAACATTTCTTCTAGGAATTTTTTCAAAAACTTCATTTCCTTCTCTATGGTATTATTTCTTAATATTATGCTTTGATAGATATTTTTCCAAGCATCCATATAGTTTGTTGGAAAGCACGTATTTTAAGCTTTTAGCCATCGTAACAACTACAAGGAAGTGAGTAGTTTGATAAAATCCTTTGGTGAACATGTATGAAAACTATGGTATCATAGAAAAGGTGCTGAGAAGTTTGAAGAAATTCCTCAAAGAAATGTGGTCTCATGTGGTGATGGAATGGAATTCCATCACCATGAGACCGCATTTCTTTAAGGAATTTTTTCAAACTACTAACTGGTGTAGGAGTACTTAGGTTACTAGTTGCCTCTCATAGGAAAATTTTTGTATAGATTGAATTCCCATTTGTAATTCATGTAAAGGTCATATAAAGACCTACTTCACTATATTTAAGGTCCTTAGTTGGTCACAAAAAAAAATAAAAATTCCAAATGTTGCTAAAGATGGGAAAAATTGTAAAAAGGAAAAGAAGCATGGAATATTAAAAGTCACAAGGCATTTTAGGTAGTTCACTCAATGAGGGAGATTCAAAAGGTAGTTAGTTGATTGGGAATATATATAAAAGCATGTAAAAGGCGAGGAGAGGAACAAATTTTGTATTCTTGAATCATTTTCAATAAATAAAGTTCCTTGTTCCTATTTTCATTGTGTTTCATTCTTGAATTCAATTCTTGCACAGGATATATATTTATTTGTTCACTTTATGTAGGGTGTTAACAATCATCTAGTGTTGTTTTGAAAAGTTACCATCAAATTTAAAAGCCAAGGTTTTTGTGGTCTGTCAGACTAACCAATCAAGGGTTTTGAGGGTCATTTAAGGCTTGAATTCACCATCCCACCAATGTATATTTAGGAGATTGGTGGGATGGAATGTATAGAAGGTTTTTAGAAATTTTTATGTAATTTGTGAGTGTACAGGAATAGGAAATCAATAAATCTCTTATTGGCTGCTAAATCATATAGGAAATACAAAGTTTCTTTCATGGAAAGCATGGTTTCAGGGTGGTGTTCAATGCAAAAGCATGCATGAAGGGGGGTGGTGAGTTTCTAAAAATTATGCAAGATATTTCCATGGTTTTTTTGGTGGTGGAAGGAGTATTTAAGGTTTCTATGTACCTTATGCAATAAACCCTCCTTTGTAGGGCTTGATTTGTGCATAGAATAGGGGTCTTTTGGAACAGTGATTTATGGAGCATTTATGTCACTAAAAATGTTTGATTCTTTAGTTTTGTGACATGATGAATGACTATTTTTAGTCCTTTGGCATTTTGGTGATAAACTATGAGCATTTTATTTGTAATTTAGGCCTAAATTAGTAGACCTTTCCATCAAACAATTCAAGAATCTAGTAGTTTCTTTATGACAATCTACTGAGAAATTTTGATATGTTATGATGTGTTAAAAAAGGATCTTGAATGTACATTGGGAATGTGGATATACAAAGTGAATGGAAAGGAATCATCTGATTAAGGGATATGTGACCTACAAGCAAAATGGTGGTAAGACTGTAAAAGTGTGTAATTCTGTAAATACAGAGATTTAAATGTTTATTTTGGCATAGAACCATCAATGTGAAGATATCAAAGGTGTGTGAATGGTTTGGTGAAGGCCTTGGGGCCAAACATGATGATTTGATATGTTATAGCAATATTTCCCTAGGTGGAAATGGTAATTTGACTACATAAGAACCTATGAATTTGATAAATTAGTATTATGTGGATATGAACCAGGTTTGTTTCAATAAAAAAAATGATGTGATTAATGTCTTGGAAGTTAGATGAAATGATTGATTTATAAAAGTGGAAATTTGGTGAGTTGTTTAAGGAATTGAAAGATTCAAAGCTCTTTATCAGGTTTTTGCTTTGAATTCAAATAAATTGATGATGAAAAAGGTGTGTTAGGATCTAATGGATATAGGTTGTAACATGAAAGATTGGTTTTTTTTATTTGTGCCTTGGTGAATGATGAAAGAGTGGATTGTTTAGTGACTCTAATTAGGTTTCTTGTGCACGGATCAGTCATTTTTGTTGATAAATAAGATGTTTGAAGCTTGAGGATGATAAGAAGAAGTATTGAAATGAGTTGGCTTGTTGTTTCCTTGTGGTTTTCAAATGAAACAATGTGATTTTTGACGAAAAGAGAAAGATATTTTAGTTGCATATTCAATATGATCTTCTCCCGATTCAATTGGGTTAGATGTACCTTGATGATTGAGTGTTTTGATATGATGCTCTACATCACTAATTGCCTTGTCAATGCTATTGCTTACTATTATGGTTTCATAGATTTTTTCCAAGCATCCATAGTTTTTCGTGTTGGTGCACCTTTGCAAGCACATGCCTCCATGTGAAGTAATTGCATCATGTTGCTTATGTCGACTTTTTAAACAACTATATTGTACAATTGAAATTTTGTCATCTATCAACATCTAGTTATTACTTATGGAATTTGAAGTAATTATTTGACTTTGAATGATGTGTAATGCAACGTAACCAACAATATGAATATAAACTACACAAATCTATTAAGTAGAATTCATTAGTTAAGTTCTCTTTATTCTATTACCTTCGTGTAGATTTGAGTAAATCCATTGGCACTAGAAGGTGTTTGCTTGAAACCTCCAATATTAGCCTATTCAACATCCAAAATCACATATTAAAATACCATTCGTAAAACAATGCTATTAACATGTAATAAATTTATAATTGTTTACTAGTTACATACCCCACTGATAGGTGTACTGCAGAAATAAGTAGGTGGAGGACCGATGTATCCAGTCTCAACACTGCGACCCTACAGTTTTATTAAAATAATAAAACTAAATTAGTTAATCTTGCATTTCATAATCAAAATTTAATAAATTAAATTCAATGAACATGCTGACTTTTACCTGATTATCAATGCCATATGCATGATGCAAAATGCCAGTTGTCCTCTCCATCCCCGTAGATGAATACATGTAGTAGAATACGGATCTTGCGTAGTAGCCTTCTGAGTGTTGTTGGAGTCATATGGACAAGTTGCCCCACAAGATTGACACACATGGGTTTGAAGGCCACCACCTGCAGACTCCCTTGGATGGTACTGTACAATAGGGCTAGTATGATGGATGACACTTTGGGTCAAAGTGTTGATCACTTGCAATGTCTCTACGTCGGTACTCTCCTTTGCAATGATAGGCATAACAATGTCCTCACGAGGTGGCCTAGCGAGAAGTCATCTCCTTTGTTGTGCAGGATCCAGCTGTGCACTGGGCCTATCCTAAGCTGACCTCCCACCTCTCCCCTGGAACTCCCTCATATCAAAATAATTTGGGATTTGGTTCAATATGAACTCATTGTATAGTTTCCTAAGAAAATATTTGGGGACTTCATAATTGTTGCATGGTGGGTAATCAAAGACCAAGTACCACCTATCATAAAAATGGTTCCTAATCTCTTGGTGACATCTGGCACCAATGAATAGGAAACCTCTTCGCATTGAGGCTAAGATTCTAATGTGCTTTAGGGTCAATGAATAAAGAGCACAAATCACCTTTAGTAATTTTTAAATCTTTTACTTGTTTATATTATAGTTTATCTGCATAATATTCCCTAGCTACCTGCCTCCTATCTTGCCATCCAATTATTTTTTGGGTAAATGAATCTAAATTTTTTAACATCTCTTTCATTGAATTTGCTAGGGTAATTCTTTTTGTAGTTGAAGCATTTGGATCACTCAACCTACTGATAAAATCCTCAATTTTTTTTATTGTTCTCAATTTCACTCCTCAAATTTTGTTGAGTGCCAAGAGGGTGTTGAGTGATTCGTGGGGAAGGTTGATTTCGTTGTTGAGGATTTGCTTGCTTTTCTTGTTGAGGATTTTGAGGATTTGCAGTGTCATTTTCATCACAAATTTAAAAAAAAAAACAATCAAATCTAGCCTAAAACAAACAAAATCAACTTGAAACTAAGAAATTCAAAACAAATAGCAAACAATACTTACCTCCCACACCTATTCATCATCATGGTGTTATCTTTGCAAAGAAAAAACCAACTGTTGTTGATTCAAATTTTGTAGAATTCTTCCTCCTAGAATGTGAGAGCAAAAATGAGGGTTTTTGGCCGTAGGCAAAGTAGAAAAATAGACAACAGAAAATGAATCACTTTCACTTTTTTTTTTCTTTTAAAATAACATAACACGAGCATGTTATAACATGCTCACATTATGCCATTTTCTTTTTTTTTTGGAATTGGCTACAAAAGTGTAACCCAACTTCATGCACCCACCCTAATTTATTAATTCCTCATTTTCATTCAAAATGACATCTTTGAGAGAATATTCTCCAAGTTTGAAATCTCCCTCCAAATTGACATGTATATCCAACAAAGAATTTAAATCCCCTCTTAAATATCCCCCACTTGGCATTTAAGTCTCTTTTCTATCTCCAACAAGCCAAATTTGAAATTTGAAAAAGCCACCTAATGTCATTTATTGGCACATTCACCAAAACTTGCACAGCCTTCATCCTATCACATCTTGACAAATGGCATCTTGTCATTGGTTTGTATTTTGTCCCACATCCTCCATGTTTTGCATTCTTCCATCCTTCTTGGTTATAAATAGAGGCCTCCTCTATTGTATTAAGTACCCTCCACAATCTTAGGCAACTTGATACACATTCATCTTGTACTTGGTCATCATCTTGCATATTTTTATCATCCAGGAGTTTATCAGGGATTGGGAAAGGCCTTCTTTCCACAAAAGCACCAATCCACTATGAGATAAATTTGATTTATGTTATTATGTGTTTTATTTAGTTTCCCTTTTTTCTTAGTTGCATACCTAACATGATTTAGTAGTTCATATAGATTATTTGGTTTTCTTTTTTTAACTAACCATGCTAATGTTTGTTATAGTTAAAGCACTTATATAGATTTAGCATCTACAAACATTGGTTCTCTATTTTTCAGGATTTGAAAAAAAAAATTGTGCTTATGTGGACTGCCTTCTATTTTCTGTTTCAATTTCTAGATTTTCTATTATCCCATTTTCTTTCCTTTCAAGTGTAATTACAAGCATAGAATATTGTGTTCATTGCACTTTTTATGGTTTATCTCTTGCTTGCATACTTGGTGTCCTTCTACTAATACTATGGTTAGACAAAGTGCAAGACTCATGGCATCTCATGATAAGTTACTTGTGGATCTTGGGTTATCAAGCTCTCTTACTTCTGGTATTAGTACTAGTTCACTAGGTATAGACCATACCTTTGACACCTCTTTTACGATACCTACCTTACCTACAAGTGTTGTATCGAGCATCTAAACAATGGTTGATCATATTACTCAAGAAAACATGTAATGAAAATACATGAAGACTTAGCTCATTTACAAGATAATGTAAGTATTGAAAATATTTCAAACACATTTATACTTTCCATAGAGAACCTTCATTGTATGATGGAAAGTGGTGAGGGATTAGAAGTTGTGTGTAACATAGTTCAAATCTTCAAAAAATGTCTTCCTCCCACCACTAATGGTGCTCAAGTCTCAAATAATATGCAAAACCAAGGAGGGAATCAAACTCCTCGTTCTTCAACCATAACCTTAATTCCCACCTATACCATTCCTCAAGTGACCACAAAATTGCAACTAACTTGTAGCATTCTTCCTACCTCAAACATTTCCACTAGTGTTCCTTATACCTATGAGGAACCTAATTTCATATCTCCTCCTGTAAGTAACTCATTCATTAGTCCTTCCAACACATACATACCACCACCCTATTCATCTCCATCACCTACTACAATAAATGGCCCTATCATTAACCACCTCTTACAAAGTCTTACATCCATCCAACATCAATCAAAATTGAAATGGTCCACCTTCATACTATGTTAAGAGTAACCCATTGTCATTGGAAATATTGAGAACTCCGGTGCCACGAGGTATAAAGATACCTAGATTTGATGAATATGGAGGAAAGGGAGATCTTGCTAATCATGTTAATGCCTTTACTACTTTGTGTAGTGACTTTATCCTTGAAGACAAATTGTTGGCTAAACTCTTTCCTCGCTCCTTGAAAGACATTACTTTGCACTAGTTTTCTACATTACTGAACAACTCAAGTCATTCATTCAATGAACTTGTTGAGGCCTTTATTAACCACTTCCAAGTGAACATGGTCCCAAAAATGACATTAGATGATTTGATGGCATGAGATGATTTGATGGCATGAGATGATTTGATGGCATGCAAACAAAATGAGGGTGAAAAGGTCACTAGCTTTATTTCATGCTATCAATCACTTTATTCCCAAATTAGTGTGAAAATTCCTAATTCCCACCTTCAAAAGATGTTTATAGAAAACTTACAAAGCAAGATAAGGGATAAGCTTAAAATGATGAAGTTTCCTTCCTTCATGCATTTATGGATTGTCTTTCGAGACTATCAAAATTTTCTAACTAGTAGTGAACCAAAAAAAGACCCTACCCATCCTGAAAAGACTGAAACATGAAACAAAATCACTTACCAACCTTTTCAAAGACAAAATAGAAGTTTCCAGGTATGTGCATGTTAATGGTGGGCCAAAAAGTGGCAATGAGGAAAAAACACGTCTTTCATCGACCAAAAAATGTGAAAAGAACATGTTGAATTTTTTTAGGCTCGAGTGTCACCATACCTAACACCAAACCTATTTTTATAAATCAGATATCCGATTTGTAAAAAGCATATATTAAAAATTTATGTCACTTTTTTGAAGTCATTCGGCTAAGAAGAACCCGCGGGCGCATAGTGCATCCATTCTTCACGTAACGAATATTCGATATAGGCTAAATTCGATTTTGAAAGGTAAGTTTTTTTATTTTTATTTGATTTGATTCAATTTTGATTTAGATTTGAATAATTTCATATGGTTTTTTGTTGATTTTTTTTTAAAATAGGGTTTTTGATTGAGTTTTTGTGAAAAAATTGAGTTTAGAATAGATTTTGATAAAAAAATGAATATTTTTTGTCACAATAGGGTTTTTGATTGAATTTTTATGAAAAAATTGAATTGAGAATGGATTTTGATAAAAAAATGAATGTTTTTTGTGGATTTTTTTTCAAAATAGGGTTTTTGATTGAATTTTTATGAAACAATTGAGTTCAAAATAGATTTTGATAAAAAAATGAATGTTTTTAATGGATTTTGATTTAAAAATAGTTTTCATTTATATTGTCTAATTTTAGATTAATTATTTTTTAACTTTAATCAGGCATTATGGTTGTTGAGAATGAAAATGCACAAATTCCACCAATTGAAAATAAAAATCCACCACCTGAGAATCAAAATGTAGAAATGCCAAATGCTCCACCACCTCTGCAACCATCAATTGAATAGTTAATTCATGAAAAATTGGAGGAATTGAGTGGAATTTGTGATGTGTATGGGAAAATCCCTCGATTATCCCGTATGTCAACCACATTAACAGGAATAATTACAATTGCAGATACCCTCTCCACCCAACATAATGCATTTCATTCGTGGTGAGAAACCATGAGGCAATATTATGCATGTTGAATGTCTTATGATGATGTGAAAGATCTACAAATAACAAAAGCCCAAATAGCCTCTTTATTTATTAACCTTAGCACTAGTTTTCCAGTTAATGTTAACAAGCCAAAACTTTCAATAAAATGGTGCACGCATAAGGGCATAGTAGATAACTTTTGGGATTGTTGGTGTATGGTTTTTGATAAACCACCCAACAATAATCTTGATGTACCTTTTTACTTTATTAAAAAAATATATGCTGAGTTTTTTTTAGGGCATCATGTCAATTACTTTGACATTAAACCCTTCCAGGGCGTTGGTAGAGGTATGCCTCAGGATAGGCCAGGGGCAGCTAGAGTAGTTAGGTTCCCACATGTTCCCCATCCTCCCCTTCCTCCGCCACCTCCAGTACAACATCCAAATATTATGGAGGATGTAGCCACACAAACTATCTAGGCCATTCACTCTTTGAGTGGTCTTTTGGTTTCCCATGCTTCTTTAGTAGCTCAGCCAGAGTCTGGTGATCTTGGCGATGGATCCACTGCTATTGCATCATCCTCCTTGGGTCCACATATTTGTGTACCACATATTTGAAATACGTGCCAACAAATATCTTTGGTTCCTATTGTACAGTCCCCTGAGCGTCTATTAGACACTTCTGATTATGACATCTATGATGTGGAGATTATAGCAAATCACATGCAAGGGAGTGGAGCACACCCTACAGAGTCCTCTAGTCCTGCATTGGGCATTGGAGTAGTTACACAGGTAACATTTAAGGTGTAAATTCATAACTTACATTTTTTTTAATGAATATTAATAAGAGATAGTATCAAGTACTAATATTTATTTACATGGTCTATTTAATAGTTAATGTCTGAGGAGGAGCTCACACAGGTGACTGATAACACCCTTAGGGCCATTTCATCTAGCCTCGACACGCACACAGTATGTATTTTCTCACTCACTCATTTACACTTTTTTACTGTATATTTGCTTGTCATTTGAATTGTCAATAATGAAATTATATACTAACTTATATGTTTATCTTACTCTCTGCTTGTAGCAAACACCTAGTGTGAGCGAGATGCGATGCTCTCTAGACTATGGAGGCACAGTGTTGGATAAGGGAAAGGTAATTGAACTAAAATTTTATTGAATTAAAATTTATAAGATCTTTTATTGATTATGCATACATTGAGATAGATTCATAGTTTCATATGTACTTGTCATTTTTATGTACAGGCAGTTGTGAGCTATACATCATTGTTGATAAGTGCCACAACACCCAAATGAGTAGGTATTCGAACGCCTGAAGGAGGAGGTGTTGAAACACCTCAAGGAGGAGGTGCTGAGACACCTAGAGGAGATACAAAAAAAGATCAAGCCTAAAGAGGTATGTGTTTATTTTATTTTGTGCTTGGTAAATATGTTCTTATTACTAACAATTATATGCTAGCTTGGATCAATTTCATGTTTTTGTTCACATATATAGATTGATGTTACAAAAGTTGGTTTGGTTAGTTCTTTGAGAGGGGCATATTCTAGGACTCCTAACCCTTCAAAGAGACATATATTTCAGGTAATCAAGATTTCAATTTTAGAGTTCAGTTATAATTCAATGTGTATTGAATTTTATGTTAATTATTCAATTTTAAATTATATAGTATAACTAATCTCAATTGTGGTTTTACTTTTTCTTGTGCAGCTACCTTCAGAGCCAATGAGTGCTTCAAAGAGGCTCCATTTTGATGATCCACAAGTAGTTTAGGATGAGATAGACATTTTGGCATGTAAATTTTGAATAGATACTGAGATGGCATATGCCACATATTATAAAACTTTGTTTGAGTTGGCGTTGATGCCATTTTTGTATATGGGCATACACTTGATTATTGGATAATTTGATCTATATAGAAGTTGACAATTGAAATTTAGTTTCCTCCTCATGTGCATGATTAAACTCTTTGAAGCAATGGTTAAATATCAATGTACAATAGCATAAAAAGAATGGTTAAATATTATGTAGTTTATATTCATATTGTTGATTGCATTGCATTGCACATCTTTCAAACTCAAAGCATTATTTTACATTGCATAAGTAACAACTAGATACTCATATGATTAACCCTACACCATCTGATTTTCTTCTTTGTCAACTTTCTCGTGCCTTAGTAAATTTGGTGGTCCATTTGTAACCATCAAATTTTTTATATAACATAAATTCACCTTTTTCAAAAAATTAATATGGCTAGACTCCCATATGAATACTAATAATATATCATATGACCATTCTTCATATACTTACTGGCACTTTATGTCTTCTTAGATGAGCCAAAAGTTGTTGCCCAACTACCTCTGCCTTCATCAATGTTCCATATTTTAATCATTCCATCCCAAGATGTTGTGACCATTTGTTGACTAGAAGATTCAATTATTTGCAGGCATGAAATGACATCATCATGCATTTTAACCTAGAAATTTAGGAAAATAATACTATTAAAAGTTGTGAGCTCTGTGAAAAAAATATGTTTATCTGACTACAACACCACATAAATATGGATTCTTTTAGAAAATAAATAGCAAGACATAACTTTTAAACAAATAATTTAATCACAATGTATTTTTCACAAAGAAAATTTGTATAAACTGCTTCTCCATAATGGATGGTATAGAAAATAATTGCATTGGTAGAAAAAAAACTCCAAAAAATTTCTAATTTCCTTGATTAATTGAATCTTAAGTAGAATCCCCACAATAATTATGTTTTACATAAACCGATAGGGAAACAACATTGCTTGGAAAGTGCATCTCTAATATTTTATGTTCCTTGTACAATAACTTAAATACATTTGAAGAAGTTATATGAAAATATAGCTTCTTAAATTCTTCTTTAATTTCAAGGTTAGTCTTCATAGTGAGTAATTTATTTCATAGATGGATTTTAGCTTTTGCTTGATTGTTGTGCACTGTACTTTCTTCTATAAATAAAATGAGACATGGTAATGCACATTTTCACTATAATTTCTCTATTTTCTTCCTCAACATATCTCTCTCTTGGGATTTGATACAACCCTTTCAGGGCTTGTCCTAATCACATTTAGCCCAAATCAAAAAGAAAATTTCATGCATTACGTCTCCCTACACTAGCAGACCCTGGCTGGAGGTTTTATTTAATATTGTCAACAAACATACATCTGGTTGTTTGAATGAATGGGGGAGTTACAACCTTCCCAATCAAGAGGTCATGACTTGTCAGAACTGATTAAATCAATTCAATACTTATGTCATAGGATGAGAACATTTGACCATAGGCTTAATGATAAATGCAATGATCCTTAACTAAATTATCCATACAAATTTTTTAGATTTGGAATAATTCAATGAAAATCAGCCAAAACATTTAAACAAGATATTTAGATCTAAAACATTCACATATGATAAATAGATCTACACATATAAGTTGGTTGGAATAGAGTATTTAATTCAAATAACTTAGTTCATGATTACAATTTTTTTGCTTCAATTGTTTGCTCATAACCAAGATTACAATGATAAAAAAAAATTAGAAAAATATTGGGATGCTTAAATCCACTATGCTTGGCGTACAGATGCAACCTGTCTGTGAAATTTCCCTCATAATATAAACAAGTTTCATCCTCCAAACTTTAGGAAACCAATGGGGTTTCATCAAAAAATCTCCATAACCTAAATGTTTTTTTCCTTAGATTCAACAAGTGAACACAAATGTCCGAATTTGTAATTTTGCATTTGTTGAGATGATGTCCAAAGATTATCCAAACTAATGAAGTTTTATTCCTTATATAAAGGTAGAAGGCATAACATGGGTCCAATGTTTCTTGCCATTTTCTCACATTCAAATTTGGGCTCATTAATTGCATTCTTGGTTATTCATGGTCATGGGTGGAGTCCATTCAAATGGTGAGGTTTTACAGTGAAAGTGCATGCTTGAGTGTGGAGATCTAGGGAAATGATTGCTTTAAGTTCAAACAAATAATTATCCCAAGGTCCAACATCAAGTGTTCAGGCACTATGATTCTTGGGTGTTAGGACACAAGATAATGGGGATCTAGGGGTTTGAGGATTAGGATACCCCATTGGCTCTTTTACAAATGTAAGACATCAACTAAAGGCCCAACGATCCAAAGAGGAATGTATGGTTTGAGAAGTGGTGGTCAAGGTATTAGGGTGTTATGCAAATGGAAAGGAAAATTTTCAAAGGCCCACAAGAGAAGGAAGTGGGAGGTGGAGGCACAAGGAATGAAAGAAATGCATGATAGTATTAGAGAGTCTGAAATCCCACCCAAAGTAGGAAAGTGGCCAATCTTTCAAACTCAAAGCATTATTTTGTATCATTGTTACATTGGTCTTGAGAGTGGTAGCTTAATATAGGTGTTTGAAGTGATTGAAAGGTCATTTTTAGGGTCGGTTTAAGGGTAGTTAAGGTGTTTGAAGTGATTTAGAGGTTGCTTTTAGAGAAGAGAGATGATGAAGAGTTCATCAAGTCAGTGTTGAAGTTATTTAGAGGTCACTTTTAGGCTGGAAGGCTTAAAAATCCATTGTAAATGCGCAAAAAAGAATGAAATTACTTCAAACCAAGTTTGTGAAGAAGTTAACTATGTTGCCCACTAGTTTCCCTTAAGAGTTCAAAGTGCTAAAAGACATCAATCTTTGAAGGTCTATTTATCAAAGACCATGATGCTTATAGACTCTTCATCCAAGGCTATGGGATCATGTTGTGACCATTTACAAAACCCTCTCTTGGTTTTTGCTATCTCAGAGGCATTTTCCTGTGGTGATGACCTTTCAGTGGAGGGATAAGTTGCTAGATGCAAGTACTATAAAGTTGCAAAGTGGTGCAAATTTCACTCCGCACTCGTACGACCAAACAGATAGTTCCAACACGTCTAGATGGGTACATTTATGCTAGGGATGGTCCTCTCTTGCACCCAAATATGACGAATCACTCTGAGCTACATTAGACCAGCGATTTCCCTTAAGAGTCCAAAGTGCTAAAAGGAAGCAATCTTTGAAGGTCTATTTCTCAGAGATCATGATGCTTACAAACTCTCTGTCCAAGGCTATGGGATCATGTTAGGACCACCTACAAATACCTCTCTCAGTTTTTTCTATCTCAGAGGCATTTTCCTGTGGTGATGACTTTTCACTGGAGGGAAAAGTTGCTAGATGAAAGCAGTGTAAAGTTGCAAAGTGGTGCAAATTTCACTCCGCATCTCGTACAACCAAACAGACTATTCCAACATGTATGAATGGGTAAATCTACACTAAGGATGGTACTCTCTTGCACCCAAATATGCCAAATCACTCCGAGCTACATTCAACCGACAATTTCCCTTAAGAGTCCAAAGTGCTAAAAGGCAACAACCTTTGAAGGTCTATTTCTTGGAGACTGTGATGCTTACAGACTCTTTGTCCAAGCATATGGGATTGTGTTGGGACCACCTACAAAAACCTCTCTCAGTTTTCGCTATCTCAAAGGAATTTTCTTGTGGTGATGACTTTTCAGTGGAGGGAAAAGTTGCCAAATGCAAGCAGTGTAAAGTTGCAAACTGGTGCAACTTTCACTCCATGGATCATACAACCAAACAGACTATTCCATCATGTCTGGATGGGTACATTTACACTAGGGATGGTCCTCTCTTGCACCCAAATATGCCGAATTACTCTAAGCTACATTGGACTGGAGATTTCCCTTAAGAGTCCAAAGTGCCAAAAGGCAGCAATCTTTGAAGGTCTATTTATCAAAGACCATGATGCTTATACACTCTCTGTCTAAGGCTATGGGATTGTGTTGGGACCACCTACAAAAACCTCTCTCAGTTTTTTCTATCTCGGAGGTGTTTTCCTCTGGTGATGACATTTCAGTGGAGGGAAAAGTTGCCAGATGCAAGTAGTGTAAAGTTGCAAAGTGGTGCAACTTTCACTCTCTATATTGTACGACCAAACGAACTGTTCCAACACGTCCAGATGGGTAATTTTACGCTAGGGATGGTCCTCTCTTGTACCCAAATACGTCGAATCACTCCAAGCTACATTGGACCAGTGATTTCCCTTAAGAGTCCAAAGTGCTAAAAGGCAGCAATCTTTGAAGGTCTATTTCTTAGAGACTGTGATGCTTACTCTCTGTCTAAGGCTATGGGATTGTGTTGGGACCACGTACAAAAACCTTTCTCAGTTTTTTACATCTCAGAGGTGTTTTCCTATGGTGATAACTTTTTAGTGGAGGGAAAAGTTGCCAAATGCAAGCAGTGTAAAGTTTCAACGTGGTGCAACTTTCACTCTGTAGCTCGTACAACCAAACAGACTATTCCAACATGTCCGTATGGGCACATTTATGCTAGGGATGGTCCTCTCTTGCATCTAAATATAACAAATCACTCTGAGCTACATTGCACCGATGATTTCCCTTGAGTCCAAAGTGCTAAAAGGCAACAATCTTTGAAGGTCTATTTCTCAGAGACCACGATGCTTACAGAATCTCCATTTGAAGCTATGGGATGGTGTTGGGACCACCTACAAATACCTCTCTCAATTTTTTCTATCTCGAAGGTGTTTTCTTGTGGTGATGACTTTTTAGTAGAGGGAAAAGTTGCTAGATGCAAGTAGTGTAAAGTTGCAAAGTGGTGCAACTTTCACTCCGCAGCTCATACGACCATACAGACTATTCCAATATGTCCGAATGGGTACTTTTACGCTAGGGATGGTCCTCTCTTGCACCCAAATATGCTGAATCACTCTAAGCTACATTGGACCAGCGATTTCCCTCAAGAGTCCAAAGTGCTAAAAGGAAGCAATCTTCGAAGGTCTATTTTTTGAAGACCGTGATGCTTACACACTCTCCATCTGAGGATATGGGATCATGTTGGGACCATCTACAAAAAAATTTCTTGGTTTTTGCTATCTCGGAGGCGTTTTCCTGTGGTGATCACTTTTTAGTGGAGGGAAAAGGTTCCAGATGCAAGCATTATAAAGTTGCAAAGCGGTGCAACTTTCACTCCACAACTCATATGACCAAATGGACTATTCCAACACATTTGGATGGGTACGTTTACACTAGGGATGGTCCTCTCTTGCACCCAAATACACTGAATCACTCAAGCTACATTGGACCGACGATTTCCATTAAGAGTCCAAACTGCTAAAAGACAACAATCTTTGAAGGTATATTTCTTAGAGAGCATGATGCTTATAGAATCTCCATCCAAGAAAATGGGATCACATTGGGACCATCTACAAAAACCTCTCTCAATTTTTTCTATCTCAGAGGCGTTTTCCTATGGTGATGAATTTTCAATGGAGGGAAAAGTTGCCAGATGCAAGTAATGTAAAGTTGCAAAGTGGTGAAACTTTCACTCCATAGCTCATACGACCAAATGGACTGTTCCAACATGTCTGGATGGTCCTCTCTTGCACCCAAATATTCCAAATCACTCCAAGCTACATTGGACCAGTGATTTCCCTTAAGAGTCCAAAGTGCTAAAAGGCAACAATCTTTGAAGGTCTATTTCTTGGAGACCGTGATGCTTACAAACTCTCCATATAAGGCCATGGGATCATGTTGTGACCATCTACAAAAACGTCTCTCGCTTTTTTCTATCTCAGAGGTTTTTTCCTATGGTGATGACTTTTCATTGGAGGGAAAAGTTGCTAGATGCAAGCAGTGTAGAGATAAAAAGTGGTGCAACTTTCATTGCACAACTCTTACGACCAAATGGACCATTCCATCACATCTAGATGGGTACATTTATGCTAGGGATGGTCCTCTCTTGCACCCAAATATGCTGAATCACTCTGAGCTACATTGGACTGGCGATTTCCCTTAAGAGTCCAAAGTGCTAAAAGGCAGCAATCTTTGAAGGTCTATTTCTCCGAGACTGTGATGCTTACAAACTCTTCATCTAAGGTTATGGGATCTTGTTGGGACCATCTACAAAAACCTCTCTTGGTTTTTTCTATCTTAAAGGTGTTTTCCTATGGTGATGACTTTTCAGTGGAGGGAAATTTGTCAGATGCAAGCAATGTAAAGTTGCAAAGTGGTCCAACTTTCATTCCATAGCTCATACAACCAAATAGACTATTCCAACATGTCTGGATGGGTATGTTTAAGCTAGGGATGGTTCTATCTTGCATCCAAATACGCCAAATCACTTTGAGCTACATTGGACTAAGTCAAATTAGGTGAAAATTTGATGCAGATAGAAAGGCACAATCACAAACTCTTTACAACTTTCCTATTTGAGGCATCTAGCAAGATTGTTCTTACCTCTTTGGACAGTCCAAAACTCCCTAAAAACTTGACAAGCAACTAAATACACATTTCCCTCTTTAACCCCCTTAAACCCTTGTAATAGTGAGAAACTAGTTTTTATCCAATTACTCCACAATTTTCCAAAACACCAGACAAACACATGAATGATTCAAACACCTATATCCAAGTTACACACATATATGAGAAACAACATAGACTCGTTTGGACTAACGTTGACTTCCTATACATTCACCCTTGAACAGGCTGCTCAATTAGCCCAAAAATGCAAAGTAACATACCTTCAAACACCACATAGACCCCTAAGACCTTGGGGCAGCAAATAAATTTCCAATAAAACAAAGATTCTACAATTGGATTCCATTTTTACAGACCTGTAACCTTCAAATAACAAAACCCTTGTTTTTAGTGTAATTTTGAGGATTTATTGGATGTAGCACTTCCAAAACCTTTCAGAATTTTCGACCACCTTAGAAACCTTTTATTTAGGTCCTAATATGCTTATAAAACAAGGAAACTTCTGGTATCTCAAATATTTTTGCAAACCCTAGGGTAAAAACCCTATTTTCAAGTGAAAAAAACCACCATTTTTGGACCTTAACTCTTCATTTTATTTCAAAACCCAATTCTCCACACCTTCCACTCTTGAAATAACGTCAAGACATGCAATAACGTTTCTACATAATTTTTTTATACAAATCAATGGGAAGATAAAACCATGTAAGTGGTTTCCCCATACTAATTGCCACAAAAACCATTCTTGATAGTTTAAAACCACGAACCACCGCAACGTGTAATTATGATAGCACTAAAGATAGCCCTCTACCATGAACATATCAACTAAGTAGGAACCCATAACATTATGGAAAGATGATCCACTTCTCCCAATGTAACACCCAAGCATTACATCTGAGAGATGGTCAATTTCATTGATGGCAACGATTGTGTGACTCCCATTGATGACCTTCTTTATTCAATGCCATTACAACAATATCCAAAGCATTCCAAAGAATACTAATGAAAACAATATTTCCCTCAACACCTCATGATCATTCAAGTACTCATTCTAACAATACAAGAGATTTACACTTCAAATTGCAAGTGAATATAATTTACTATATCTTAACATAAAAAATGCAAAACCTAATAGAAAAAATGTATCAATGAGGTACAAGGATGTATAAAATCCAATCAATGAAACACAATAAACCTAGGGTGATCCCACAATAATGGGTTACAATTTTTGGCCAAACTTGACATTAAAATCAGGATTTTTCACCAGACATTCACTTTCTTACACCTATAGCAGCTAAACTATTAAGGTCTTGAAGATGAATCAAACTAGTTATTTGTTATATATTTTGTGTAGATTCTAATTATATTTTTTAAAAAAAATTAAAAAATAAATTGTGAATCATTATATGTAATTTTTAATAACTTATTTTTTCTACTAATCAACATTTTTAAAAAGTGATATTCACTTCGGACATAACTTTTTTTATAGATAGGATACAATTATGATTTTTAAAATGCAATTTTCACACCAATATCTAGGGGATGGATATTTTTTCATAATTTTTGTTACATTTTTTTTTTTAATTAATTTTCCAAGTCGTGTAATTATAATTTGGAAAAGGGTACTTCGACACTCATAACTTTTTTTGTATTCATTTGAATTAGCTTATTCTTTTTTGTTGGAATAAGGACATCAATACCTAGGAAAATGTATTTTTTAGAATGTTTTTTCTCTATTTTTCTATTTTTTATGTGTGAAATAAAGAACTTGATGTTCATTGAAAATCCTATATTCACAAGAAATAAGAAATAAATATAATAATAAAATTAAACATATTTAAAATTATACTTTTTAGGAAGCTTATAATAAGGGCTACAGGCTTACAAAGCATAAATTTTAAATGAATTCATTTGATCACTCAAAAGGTAAGTCAAAAGTGGTTTTTTATCAGCATTTTGATAGGTGTAGAGGAGACTCGATTATAGGTATGGTTTAAATTTAACAAGGTTCTATCCAAGGGGGTTTGATCTAAGGGGGTTTGATCAATCCCTCTTTAATTAAAATAATTTAATGGAACCTTTAAAGTCATAAATCATTGTATTTTCTAAAAATATGTGATTTCAAGCAAAAATCAGGATGTCCCAAAATGTGTAACGCATTATTGTGGCAGCACCCCTAACATAATTAAGGGTTGATAGGGGTATTGGATAATTAAGGGTTGATAAGGGTATGAATGTTTATCTTTACATCTACTCTTGAATATCTAGGGACTTGGTGGTATTTAGAAATTTGTTACTCATTTTTATTGCATTGAATCAAAATGTCTCGCTATTAATTTCTCCAATGCTATAAGATAAATGAATGTTTTCATGATTATAATGAATATATTGTATGTTATTAATGCTAGTGTATATCATCAAATTATGCCAAACATGTGTTTAGTCAACTCAAAGTGGGTGAATGACACCACTTAGCGAAAAGTTTGAATTTTGAATTTTAAAATGAAAGGGAATAGGTTTGTGACTATGAGGTCACCCTTGTGAATTAAAGAATTGGGTTTGAGGAGAAAAAGTTGCAAGCCACTATAATTTATTATATATAAATGATAAATATTACAAAACTTTGTTCCAACGAGCATACCGACAGGAAAGAACTAGGAAGAAAACCTTCGGTTGTAGCTCGATTAAGTAAAAAAAATAGACCCCTTTACAACACGTATGAGTTTCCAAAATACACGCCCCTTTACATTTTAAACATACCCTTTATACAATGCCATAAATTTGACCCATATTTCAAAAAACATCATTGGGTATAGATTATTCTTATACACAATTATGACCATTTTACATTGTTTCCAATTTGAGAATTCAAATTTTACAAAATTATTTTATTAGAGGCATTCAGGGCATAGTCTTCAACAACAGTAGTATATTCATGTTCTGCACTGACAAGCACCTTTACAAACCATCAAGGTAGCTTAGAATAACCAGTCTATATTAGTATAAATGACACAAATATGATGAGATGGTAATGAAAACTATAAAAGATGCTTAGAATAACCAATCCATATTGTTGTAATTTATTGCATACCTCTCTGAAAGGATCAAAGCTGGCTATTGTTGCAGCAAGTCCATGATCAATCATGCCAGGAATATTGTAAAAGTGGAAAAATGAGAAATCTATATTGTCACAATAGAAAATATGTTAGACTAACATATCTATAGTAATCTAAACAACCTGAATGATGATGAGTTGATGATGCAAACTATAAAAGACACATACCTCTTCAAAAGAATTAGAGCTAGCTATTGTTGTAGTAGGTCCATGATCAATCATGCTAGGAATATCACAAAAGTGGGAAAATGAGAAATCTATATTGTCACAATAGAAAATATGGTTAGAATAACATATCTATATTATTTTAAACAACCTGAATGATGATGAGCTAGTGATGTAAACTATAAAAGATGCATACCTCTTCGAAAGGATTAGAGCTGGCTATTGTTGCGGTAGGTCCATGATCAATCTTGCCAAAAATATCGCAAAAGTGCATACAAACTATCACTATTAAAGACACCTGCATTGTAATAGTATATAAAATATCAGTATTAAATAAAGAACACTAATGAACTTAATCATATTGAACATAGGAATTATACCTTCCATTCTTCAAAATTCTATTCAAGTGTGCTTGAAGGGTCATCTCTTTGCTTAAGAGTATCTGATATTACTTCATGATCAACATTATTAAGTGTCCATAGTTGTTTGTCTTTGGTCTGGCATGATACTTCAACAACTTAACATTTATTGCTATAACAAGGCGTGAATACATGAGAATGGTTTTTATTTCTCGTAGTATTCAAATGCAAGTATGCCATTTTTTTTAATCATGTATGTTCGCAACCAAGTTCTTGCAACCACAACTAAACCCGTGGGATACATGAAACCATCATCATCTTCCATTGGTTGTGTTAGCTTATGTTTTACCCACACACATCGAGCTAACCAATAGTCTGATCTCTCTTCATTCCCCTGTGGTGCAACAACTATAAAAATATGTCCTAGCTATAGTAGATCTGAAAACAAGTCGTAATCAACTAAACTTTCCATTGTGTAATTTTCCATGGATATTGTTTGATATAAAGGAGTTCGATACTATGGTACCCATGTATCCACCCACTCACTTGACTTGCATTGATCCCACTTGCACTGAATACAACTATGACAAAAAAAAGCCAACTCTCGTGTCCAAATGGTCCATTTGCCTACATCTGAGCTTTGAAATGAATGCATCTTTGAAGAATCTTTGATTGTATGACAATCTAATCTACCTCCCACTGTACCCTCCTCAACAAACCAAAAGAATTTGTGCAATGTTGAATCAAGTGTCCCTCCCTGTGACAATGCTGAACTACACCAATCAACTATAGAACATGCATCGCTGAATTTTGCTCCTGAAATCTTCAATTTCTCCTTAACTAGAGCTCTCTTTACGCATGCACCTACTCCATCATGCTCCCCTTTCCCATGTCCAACTTTAAAAAAATTGCAAATATGAGATAGAACCCTCTCTACATGCATTCTACTCAACCAATAAAACATACGAGCATTCTTGAATTGACCTGTGCAATTATCTGACCAAATTAGATGTTGTCCCAATGCTATATCATGCTCCTGCAAGAACTCAAAAAAATTCTTGAAACAATGATGGACATACTCAGATGAGTTAGATCTATCATCACTCATATAAAAATGACACTCTTTGATTATCTTTCAATCCTCCTTTGTACTCTCAGGTGCATGTCTAAATGTTATGTGGAAAAAAAAATAGCAATCTGAATGGAATTGTAATACTGAGATTGTACCTCATTTTTTGGTTGCAATGTGTAGTTTTCTACAAAGTCAACTACTAATATAATATTGCCAATCAAAAAAGAGTCCTTACAAATCCTAAAGTGTTGATCCAACCACTAAGACCTATGACTATGCCTTACATACTTGTAGAAAAGATTGTCCTTAAAATCTAAAATAAAATCAACAACACTGCATTCTTTTGTAACCAACTCACATCTAGAACCTTCACCTCCACTCTGCAAAGTATATTTGACTATCTCATATCTCTTTTTCTCAACAAGATTCTTTCCAAATTCATGTTTGGAACTCTCATGAAAATAGTGAACAAACTTTGACAAGCCACCACATTGTGAGAACTTTACACTTAAACAATCATTTCTATAGAAAAATCAACTATCATCTCTAGAACATAAAAATAGATCTAGCAAGTCCCTTGATGATTTTGGAAGATGCATTGCACCACACTCCTACAACATTTCATTAGTATGCAAAGTAGAACGGATATAGCATAATAGCTCATGGTACATTGAAAACTCCACATGGTATTTGCAACAAGTATTACGAATCTTCAGATGCACACAATAAAATGCCTTCAAACCCTCAAAAGTCCTTTGTGATATTTCCATATTTTTATGTGTTTCAATAAATTTTTTAAACAACATTGTTTGGCTTGATTCCAAGAAATGTTTAGGATGTGGTGTATGGTCTTGATTTCCAATTCTTAACTTTAAAACATCCTTTGTATTAGGTGATACTCTAGAGTTATCATGCCAAAATTGTTGAATTACCTGCTTTACATTATCGGTTAGCTTCTTATGAACATGTGGAAGCCTCCCAGAAAAAGCCCATGCATCATTTTCAAGAGGATCATCTCTTCTTTCTCTTCTTGCAAGTGCTCTATCCAAAGTTTTACTATTTATGTCAAAATCAATAAAAAATTGTCTCATAAAGCGAGCCTTTTTCATTTGATGGCTTACTAGGGCAATTGTAATGACTCTCCGAGCAGCTCTCTTATCCTTTTCCTTGTTACTTTTTCCAATAGACTTGAGAGAATTAAAAAGATTTTTGACAATAATAGAATTTTTTCAGTCTTCTTGTTCACACAAATCTTCAATTTGGCTAGCAAAGGTCTCATCTTTTGCATCTTTAGCAATTGTACAAAAAGTTGGCATTGCTCGGTCAATGTCTTATCACTAAAATATTGGTTGAAAAGTCTTCGAGCCTACAACCGAATAGTTCGTGTTGACCTCTTGCCTTCGAAATTGTTTATAATATTCTCATCAAATTCAAGTAAGCATTTAGGGGTTATTGAGGGTCTTGAAATTGGAATATATCTTTCTTCCATACAGGGTTCTTCATTTCTCATGTAATTTGGTGAAACATAATTTACACTTGCTTCAATATTATGTTCAAAATCTTCATTTCCAACATTTTCACCTTGAACATTTTCAATATCAATTTGAATAATTTCATTCCGATGTCAATATCATATTAACATCTTCAAATCCAACATTTTCACCTTGAACATTTTCATTATCAATTTCAATATTTTCATTCCCAATTTCAATATCATTCAACATCTTCAAATCCAACATTTTCACCTTGAACATTTTCATTATCAATTTCAATAATTTCATTCCTAATTTGAATATCATGTTCAACATATTCAATTCCAAAATTTTCACCTTGAACATCTTCAATTTCCTCTTCACTTGAAAGAACATAAGAGTTAGGTTCACCAATATTTAACATACCTTGTCTTCTCTTCCTATGACTTTATTTATCTTTTTGTCTATATGCTTCAATTTCTTCTTTTGTAAGCTTTCGCTTATGTTTTTGCTTCTGACGACTACTACTCCCCATTATACCTCTTAAAAGATGCAAAAAATCATTCCTTATGACAAATTTCAATAGAAGATGCTTCAAAAAGTTGATCTTTGTCCCTTCCTGTATGAAACTACGTGTTTGTCACCTGCAAACAGAATGTATGGTCCATTGGAATGCAAAAAAAAAACCACATGGGGCTTTTCTATGGCCCACAAATCCAATATATCCATTATAATTTGATATCTAATTCATTCTAAAAATTTACGATGTTATGCAACGGTATGATTTTAGTTCTTCAAATCGGATATTCGATTTGTGTACACATAGACCTAAGGGTTAATGGTAGATAGTAGAGGGTTTAAGGGTTAAAGGTTTAGGGTTTAGGGTATATGGTAGAGGGTTTAAGGGTTAAGGGTTTATGGTAGAGGGTTATAATGGTTTAGGGTTTCATGCTAAGGGTACAAGGGAGAGAGATAGATGAAGTGAGTGTGTCAGAGAGTGACCTGAGAGAGTGGGATAAGGTTGAAGAGGGTGGGAGAGTGGGATAGAGTGGGAGAGATGGAGGGAGATGGTGGGAGAGAGTGGGA
>VDFB02193867.1:448412145-448431684 GCA_007258455.2 Sequoia sempervirens
AAAATGTTATCATTTCATTGTGGTTAGGGTGGTCAGACAGACACCTACTTCTTATTTTTTCTCTGAAATTTAAGTACTACTGCATTGAAATTTCAAGTTTTCACCAAATAGACTTTTAAAAAAAATAAAATAAACTTAGTAGTTTAGAAACTATATTCAATTTTCCATACATTCTATTCTTACATATTTTTTAAATAATATAGATAACTTATTCAAATTTTTATGTCAAGTTGCGTAACTTTGATTTTTCTGAATTTTAATTGCCACTTAAGGGCCTATTTTTTCCATGATAATCCTGCACATACCCTTCCTTCAACTAAATTCCACCTCTCAACCTACCCAACTAGTTGATACCCAAGTAGCTACTATAAAGAAGAGTAATACTTATATCTTTGGGGATCCACAAAGATAGTCTACTCCCTTACCCGACACACTTCATAACATTATGAGCCAACTCTTAAACAAAAACATGCTTACCTTACCTCTCGTTCAACCCCTTGACACCAGCAAGACATTACCTCTGAATTTTAGACACAATTCCTATTGTGCTTATCACCAACAAAATGGGCATGATACAAAACATTGCAAGTGTCTTAAGCATCTCTTGCAAGACCTCATTGACTCTAATTATATCCAAATTAGAGATGTAAATGACAAGGGTAATACGTATGTGGCTCCTCCCAACCAAAAATTGCAAATATTTACCAATCCCATGCCCAACCATAATATTTCATTTATTAATGCTATTGAAACTAAGCCCGATGTGATGAATGTTGACAAAAATGATGAGAATTTGAGCAATTATGAACAAAGTCCTATGGATGATGATGAAAAAACTCATATGGATACTAATGAACAAAGTCCTATTGATATAATGATAGGAGTGGTTGACATCGAGCCTCGTAAATAGTAAATGATTGATATTACTTTCTCTTGAAAAGAAAAAATCAAACATGCATCTGATGGTCCTCTTTACATAGCCAATAGAATCAATAACAAGATCACTCCTAGGATTTTAATTGATCCCATTTGTGGAGAGAATGTGATCACAGAAGAACTTTTATATGTGCATGAACTTGCTCAAGATAGATATGATAAACCAGAAGCATGGATTAAAATGCATGATGGTTTTTCTCATGCTACAATGGGCTCGATCACACTCACTTTACAAGTAGGACCAAAGAAATCAAATTTATCATTCTCTATCATCTCTAACTCGGGCCAATCTCATGTGAAGTTAGGCTATTAATGGATTTTCTCCACGAATACGGTCCCATCCATTGTCCACAAGTGCTTATAGTTTCTAGTCAAAAATGAAATATTTATGGTAAACCATAGTGGCTTTAGACCCTCGTCTTCTCGTGGAAATTTCTCTTTACATTATTTTTGGCCTGAACATATGGAGCCTATAAAACCCCGTGAAAAATTTCTTTTCCTAGCCTACAAAAAATTAAAAGCCAAATGCATAGCCAAGCTATCTCTTGAAAAATTTCCTCCACCCATGCTTGAACCTCCACTAGCTAAAGAAAAAAATGTCGAGTCTAAAACTCTTCCAGCAAACCAAGACCCACCCATACACAATCCCTTGCCTATTTCCTACAAGAGACCTCTAAAAAATAAAAAAATATTAATCCACCTCCTAATAAAATTTATAGAGCTAAAGAGAAAGTGGTTGTGAACTGTAGATTTTAGGGGTGTGAAATGCTATGACTCTTTTGCTCAATTAGGGTTTTTCACCTAAAGGAAAGAGATAGATCCCACACCAAAATCTAGGTGGTTCACTCAAAATAATGCAAGTATAGTAAAATTATGCCCAAATTCAATGATATAGATGCAAAAAACTAATAAAATTGATTGATTATTTATGCTAAACATAAGAAATATGAAGTGTTTTAAAACACAGTGTGATATGCAGAAATGAACTAGAAACATACACAAATGAAATCAAAACTTAATGAAACTGAATAGAGTGCACCTAAAGATAGAATGTTGATACTGGTAGGCTTTGGAATGCTACAGAAATCATTGTTGAAGACTAGTCAAACTCATTTTTCCACTAATGGCGAATCAGTCCCGCTTCTAGTAAACTTTGTTGAAACCGGTTTTTGAGTGTCGGGAACTAAAGTATGAAGAAATCAAAATTTCCAACCTAGTAGTGTGATTCATTCACCACTAATGGAGAATCAATACACCTATAGTAATTTTCAAATTCTGGAGTCAACTCTATGGGTCTAGATTTGCACTTGTCTTCTTGTCAGGTTGACAAAACAAAATCTATAGAAAATGGGTTGAATGTTGTCTCAAAGCTTGAATTATGGTTTGGTCAACTTGAATAGCTTTGATGACTTGTTGACCACTTTTCAACACCTATTTATTTGGAAAATATACATAAATGACTTGCAAACACACATGCAAAGAAAAGAAAAATGATTAAGGGTTAGAGTATAGGGATTTTCCCTGGTCAAATCCCACTTTGGTAATCAAACTCTTGATAAAGAAATGAAATAAAGAAAAAGAAAGGAATGATGAACAAACAACATGCAAGTGTCCTAAACTCACAAAACCTTTTTTGTTGAAATCTAAACATATGTCAATGGCTTCTCCAAAATGATTGATTCAATAATGTTATGTTGCTCAAATGCTTGAATGAGATGATTGAATGCTTGAATGAATTGGTGAATGGGGGGAAGGGATAAAATGGATGGAAAAACACTTATTTATACAAATTTATGCCCTAATTACTTGAAGATACAACAACACACGCTGACATAAGGTCTTAACAAATAAAAACCCTAAGGAAATTTGAATTTATTTTGAATTTTGTGCCAAGGACTCATTCGTCACCCATGGTGAATGGGTCCCACTCAAGGCATGTGAGTGGTTTTCAGGAATTAAGTTGTCTTTAATGTTGCGTGTTGGGTTTGTATTAAAAAACACACTTAAAAGGCCTGTAAGTGCATAAAGGGCCCAAATAAAGCATAAGAAAGGTGTAATTAGCGATGACAAGCCTAGAAAAGCATGAAAGTTTGTTACAAGACTTTACAACACATCAAAATAAGACTTGGTAATGGATAAGAAGGGAATATTTAGATGAATTATAATAAGAAAAGTGTATAAAAGTGTAGAAATGTGTTACAACACTTCACAACACCTTCACAAGACATCATAAAGTCTTAATAATTTGAATATGCAAGAACTAATGTGAATGTATAAGCTACATTACAACATTAAATCTAAGAAAAATAATCCAAGAATCATAGGAAAAAGACCTAAATGACCATGAAAATGTCAAAAGATCCATTTTTCTATGGTACATTTGGCCCCCACTTTAGTGAGAGGATGAACTTGCTTCAAACTCACACTAATGTAGCCATGCATGTTGAAAGGGATCCAAATGCACTTATGCTAGCAACATGAGATAACAATGATCAAGAGGGATGATCTAGCCCCTAGGATGAAGATCCCATGGAAAACTAAACATAAAAACAAAGGAACGCGCATATGAAAGAGAAAAGAAAAGAGAGAGGAAAGGAAAAGGAAAATTCAGATCAAGCTTCAATCGTTTGTCCAACTAGTTGTGGATCAAATCTAGTCTATTTGTCCAAATGGAAAATGCATACTCACTTTGGGGTGACAGAACTCATGGCTATCCATTGGGTAAGAAGGCCCAAAAGGTGAAAAACATATGCTTGGCTGGTGTGTAGTCACAAACTCAGGTGGCTATGGGGAAAGTCGTGCTTAAACATGGGATTCCTGTTCAACCATATCAAAGTTATACCTCCTAATAACTTTAATAAAGTTCCAAAAGAAAAATTTAGGTTTGTGCTTCATGAGAAAAGAAAAATTTAGGTTTGTGCTTCGTGTTAAGTTCATGTGAGGTCTCTAACCTAGGGAACATTGTTTTTAATGTCTCCAAGAGAGGACCAATCAAAGAATAGAAGATTCACAACTTAGGGGATGTAGTGTGTCACATCAGGCCACTAAGAGGAATTTAATATGCTAAGATAGATCATGCTCATGAAGGACATCACACATAATGTCATCCACAAAGCAACAAACACATCATATGAAGTGACAAGGTTGCACTAAGAACCAAGAAAAAGAAAAATGCAAATAAATAATTCCAATCTATACCCCCAATTTAAAGGAATTTCTACACACCATTCTGTGAGCAATTAATTTAAAGTAGTGAATCAAAAATGCAAAAAGAAAAAGAAGACATGAGAGCCAACTTGGAAATCCCCTATTCCAAGTCATACATTTCCAAGTAAGGCTTCATCATGCAAAGAAAGGGAACAAAAGAAAGAGGGGTTGCCCCCAAAAAGGAACACACCAAACACATAAGGGATCTATGGATTTGGGGTCAGTATGTTCGTTGCTGCAATTTTTTAATTAAAGAGCTCAGAACTATCATCATTCCCCGAATACATAGAACTAGAAGAATGACACAAAGAGAGTGAAAATAAAAGAAAAAGAAAGTTTGTTTTGTGTCAACATGAAGAGACATTACAGTTTGAAAACTTTACATTGTCCCCAAAAGGAGAGACAAAAGTAAAAGAAAAGGAAAATTTTTCGGGTCAACATTCAAGAGACATAGGGCATCTTTATGCTTTGCGTCATCCCCAAAATGAGAACACAAAAAAAAAGTGGGAAAGAAAGAAAAGGACCTTTTGGGTCAACATGGAAGAGACATAGGGCATCTCAATGCTTTGTGTCATCTCCAAAAGGAAAACAAAAAACAAATGCAAATAAACAAAAGAAATGTATGAAATATAGAATCTTGAATGAAGGTATAAATAGAGGAAGTAGAAAAAGAGAGGGAGAAAATCAAACACACATTACGAGGGAACATGATATGCACATACAATCATACCAAAGAAAATAACAAAGTAAAAGGAAAATGCAAGTAACGTATCTAATAAGTCATTTGCCTCCCAATCATGTTCAATGTATTGTGAGGGTGGTTGATTGTCCAAAGGGATAATTGTAAGTGTTGAACTAGGGGAAGTACCAAGTTCCTCACTTGGTGTAGGAGATTTATCATTTAAGCTCATGGAAGAGGAAAACAAAGAATTTAGATCATTATGCACCTCTTCATCTATTTTAGACATCTCATCGCCATCATCATCATCAAGATTAATCACGTCGAGAGGACGGATGGTAATTTCCAATGAAGGATAGATCAGGAGTTGTGGTTGTATTGGATAATTTTATTGTGATGGTTGTAATGCACTATCTTGTGGTGGATTGGGAGGAGGAGGGAGGTCAGGTATTGCATTTTTCAAAGGTGAAGGTTGATTTTATTTTTTTTCTTTTGTTTATAATTGTCGAGCAAGGAAATGATGATGGCGCCTACGCTCCCTAGAACTATGGTTTCATTTAATTCTATTTTCAATTTGTGTAGGTGTAAGAGTGGGTTGATCCACCATAGGCTCCTTTTCTTCTCAAGGAGGAGGAATGGAAGGAACCGAAGGAGATGGGTCAATCACTTTCTCTTTGGCTTTATAAACTTGTTTAATGCGAGGAAGCATGACAAGGTTGGTTTCATTATCTCTTGGGTGTTTACACAATGAAGGTGAAGTTGTATTGTTGGTTGCTCATGAGGTTGCACTATTTTTTTAGGTTCAGATTTAGGTTGAAGCATTGTCTCATCTAGGATAGGAGTAGCAGAAGTGGATGGGGATAGGTGGTGAAGAGACAAGTTGGCTATTCATTTGGCTTTGAACTTTTGATAGGAAATGAAAAATAGGTCCTTGCAAGGGGTGATGGGTTCCATAAGTTTAGGCCAAAAGGCTTCCAAGAAAAAATAACATTTAGAAGACAATAGATGAAAGCCACTATGGTGGGTATGTGTAGGATCATCATGGAAAAAATAGGCCCTTAAGTGGCGAAAAATTCAAAAAAATCAGAGTTAGGCAACTTGACGTAAATTTTTTAATAATTTATCTATATTATTTCAAAAATATGTAAGAGTAGAATCTGTAGCAAATTGAATGTAGTTTCTAAACTACTAGGCTTATTTAAAACAAAAAAAAATCTATTTGGTGAAAATTTGAAATTTCAATGCAATAGTACTTAAATTTCAAGGAAAAACTAAGAGTAGGTGTGGTTTGACCACCCTAACCACAATAAAATGATAATATTTTTTTATAAGATTTTGGATATAAGTAGAGGACTCATGTCCCGATGTGATGCATATTTTTTTTAAATTTTTTTCCATGTAAATAATTAATTATGAAATTTTATCTATTACAACTTTTAAAAAATATAAAATTCTTGTATGTTTGACCACCTTAACTTGGTCAAAACTTCATGAAATTCATTTTTTTTTAAATCCTATACTATACGACACATAGAATGTGAAGCATGTTTCATATTCAAAAAATGTGATACCGTTTGAAAGCTATAGATGTTTTTCAATCAGCCTATCAAGCAGGACTTTAGTCATAATTCAAATAGAAAATGAATAATAATTATTTATTAAATTCAAAGTAAAGCATAATTTATATTGGTGGAAAGCTGAGAATCTCCTTTAAAAACCATTATTGTTTCATCAATTTTGGGTAAAAAAAAAGTCATCATCCACACATGGGCCATCATATCACTTACATATCACTACTTTTTGGCCCATCATAATCCTACACATGCCCTAGTGTACGGTAAATATCTCATTGTCAAGCAAAAAATTCAAACATTTGTGAATGACTAAAGGGACAACTTTCATCGAGTGAAGCCAAGGATGACCTAGCCACAGATGAAACTGATCTGATTGTGGGATGATAGAGAATGTCACATCCAATTTTTTAGGTCCTATCTATAATGGGAGTATGATCAAATTTCCAATCACAGGGCATGCAAAACCAGTATGTGTTTTAATCCATCCTATTGGTTTGTCAAAATCCTCTTGATAAAGATCATGTAATACTGAAAATTCTTCCATGATCACATTCTCGCCACAAGCAAGATCTATTAATATCCCATTGGTGAGCTCATGAGAGATGCGACTGGCTATGTAAAGAGGACCATCAGGAAGATTTTTAAGTATATCGTGAGAGGAAAAATTAATATCAAGAGATTTTGTAGGTTGGCCCTTATGAGGGATAACATCTAGCATTCCTACAATTTCAATAATAGGATTAACATGTGTAACATTTGGAGTAATATCATGTTGTTCATCAATTTTATCAACATTCATTACATCATTATTTGAAGGTTCACTAGCTTTGACAAATGAAGTATTGTGTTTCTAAAGGAATGGGATTAGTGAAAAGTTGAAAATTCTAGTTGGGAGGGGAAATGAACTTATTGCCCTAATCATTGACACCTATAATGGATAGATGAACTTAATCAATGAGGTCTTGTACTAGGTATTTGAGACGCTTGCATTGTTCTATGTCATGTCCATTTTGGTGATGAAAATGGCAATAAGCATTTGGTTTAAAGGTGGCAGGTAAAGGCTTGGTAGGATCAAGTGGTTTGATTGTAGGAAAAGTGATCATCTATTTTTGTATCAGTTGATGCATTGTGTTATGGAGGGTATCAAGTAAAGGGGTAAATTGTCTCTTCTGGTCCCCATAGGTAAAGGGAATGACTCCTTTAGTGATTGCCACTTGATTATGAACGGGTTGAATTGGTTGTGGAGGAGGCCCCCCGTATTGAACTATAAGAAGCCTTTCTTTGGTTTTCTAAAGTTTTGTGAGTTTTTTTGGTTGCTTTGTTTAGACTTCTCAACTCGGCTAGAAGTGGATTTTGCATCTTGACTAGTAATCGGGTTGTGATAGTCTCAAAGGGTTGTGCATAAATGCATGAAGGAAGAAAAGTTCATCATGGTCAATTTATCCTAAATGTGATTTTTCAAGTTTTCAATAAACATCTACTAAAGATGTGAATCGAGAATCATGACATTTACTTGAGCATACAATGAATGATAATGTGAAATGAAATCAGTTACTTTTTCATCCACATTTTTTTTACACATTAAATCAGCCATTGTCTTTTTGGGAGTCATATGGACTTAGAAATGACTTATAAAGGCATCAAAAAGTTCATTAAATGATTGAATTGAATGATTGGGTAAAGAGGAAATCCACTCCAAGGCAGTATCCTTTAAATTCATAGGAAATAGTTTAACTAACAGTTTATCGTCAAGGACAAAATCACTGTATAAGGTTGTATATGCATTGTCATGATTAGTAGGATATACTTTACCTTTGTACATCTCAAACTTAGGAATTTCAATTCCTTGTGGCATTGGTGTTCTTAAGATCTCCAAATATAATGGGCTACTACGAACATACTATGTGGGTGGTGCATTTGTTAGGAAAAAGGTGGGTTGTACACCTTGCATAATATATTTAATGTAATTATTGTTGGGTCCACTTTATGTAGCATGAAACATTGGGACATAAGTTAAGTTGTAAAAATGTAATTATTTAATATTGGGGAAAATAAATAAATAAAGTACCTAGAATATTAAATAAGGGGACATGGTTTTGTAATCTCATGGTTTTCGTCACACAATTTTGTGCAATACCACTTACTAGTTTTGTGGGAGCTTGATTCTATAAAAGCAACCACAAAGGTAGTTATTGAGAGATGCAATTTTGTATGTTACCTCTCGTTAGCATTTGTGAGGGTTTGAAGCATGTCACAAGATATGTGGTTGAAAGCTTGTTCACATGGATTACTTGGAGAGGACTTGTTGTTTCAATGGTGTTCATGGAGACTCTAAAGAAGTATTCTAATCTTTATTGTTGAATAATAGATGAGATATGGATGCTTTTGGAGGTTGGATTTTTTCCCTCTTGAGGGTTCTCCCAGGGTATATCTTGTGTTATATTTCATGGGTATGTTGTCTATTCTCTTGCATATGGATTTTGAATACTTATTTGCATAGATTTCTCTTATGGGTTATGTGGAAATTTTATTTAAATGGCTGCAAGTTTCCAACATGTGGTATTAGAGCTTTGGTTGTGGTTGTATAACCCTTGGTTGAGAAAAATTTTGTTTGAATTTGAATCTATGCATTTCATAAGAGAATGAAAGGTATGGAAAGATATGAGGGTTTTCCAAGTTGTTTATTGAAAATCTGAGGGTTTGAGTTTTCTCTTTTGATGGGTTGTTTACAGATTTTGGGTGTGAAAAATTTTGGGTGAAATGGGTTTCTTGGTTTTGTATTCAAATGAGGGTTTTGGGGGTGAGCTTTCATAAATGATCTCCTAGCCCAAAACAGACCTCATGGTTGGATCTAGGTTGGCCGAGAGATGAATTTTGATATATAATTTTCCCTATTTTGGTTATTGGAAAAAAATGTAATTTTTTTTGTAAAAACTCCCTTCTTGTAGTCGTATGGATGAAAAATATTTTATTCAAAAAAGAAAGAAAAATCAAATTAAAATATTCACTCGTCACCATTAAGTTTCCCCGCAAAATGAAAAACAAAAATAAAATAAAAATTTGGTAAAAATTACTAATTGAAAGTTTCAAAAAAAAAAAAAAAATCTTTGGGAGGGTAGACCCCCCTGTCAGCAAGAACTGTTGTTGGCAGGCTAAGCCATCAGTGACAGGTCCCTGTCCAACCAGAGACTATTAGATCCCTACAAATAGCTAGTATAAAATTTTAAATGAATTTTTAAAATCAAAAATAAAAACCATCGGTGATTTATTAAAAAGGGCCCAAAAAATTTTGAAATATTGAAATTTATTTTGTTTGAAATTTCATTTTGAGTTTTTCCACCCAAGGAGTGACACCACCCGGGTGGGGCCACCGCTCAACCACCAAGGGTGGCTAATTTTTTTTGCCTCAAGTGCAAACTATCATTTTACTTTGGAGGGGTATAACTTTTTCCCACATTATCTATTTTTTGACATCTTGGACTCATTGGAAAGCTGAATTAGAGCTCTATGTTGTGGTAATAGAAATTTTTCTAGATTTTTCAGTTTTGGTAGTGTTCTACTTAGTCAAATTCAGATTTCTTTTTAGCTTTGAGAGTGACATTGGGTGCATACGGAGTCAGATTTTGGACTTCAAACAGTTGACAGAAAGCTTGTTTAGAGAACTAAATAGTGGATCAGATTTGGAGTTATTTTGGCATGGTTTATTTGCTTCTTTATTTATCTGAGCCATTTATGGGTCTCTTTGACTATGGTGATATTATGAGTCTATGGATGATTGGATCTTAGAGATTTGATGTTGGATTCACTGTATGCTTAGTGGTACATCTCAGATTATTCTTTCATTTGATATGGTTATCAATATATGGTTGGATTTCTATGCTTCATTGATGTATCTGCAAGTTGTGTAGCATTGTAGGTGGTCTAGATTTACATGATGCATTTATGACTTTGACATGAGTTGTCTTTGCCCATTGATATTTCAGTGTTGATGCATGTTCAATTTTGGTGGCTTGGTTTAGTCACTCACTTTTCTATTTTTTTTGTCATGTTGAGGAGGTGAGATGGTATTACCAGGTAAAGTCATAATATGAGACCTATGCAGTTGACTATGGTTATACAGATATGTGGACATGATTGGGTTGAGTTTTTGGTACTTCTAGTGGTGTGTTGGTGGTGTGTTTGGTTCCAAAACTATGATACTTGAATATAGAAATGTTTGGAAAATCATATTAGAGGTTGATTTGGTGTTTGAGTCTTTTGGTCTATATGATTATTCTCTTATTTATCAACAACTTGCAATTTACTGATGTGATGATGAGTTTGCATGTTTCAGTGATTGGATCTACAAGTCATGTAGGTTGTGGATTAGTTACCCATTTACTTGTAGTGGGATGACTTGGTTGCCAATTATCTTTATTCACCAGGTTTGATGCATTGTTGTTGCAAAATTTGACAGTTGGCCTTGTTCTTGGTCATTTGTACACTGTTATGTCTGCTTAGAGATGAGAGGATGGATGTTTCTTATAGTACCTAGATGTTTCTTTTTTGGGACTTGTAGCATGTGGTTTATCATGATGTCATGGATAGCTTGGTTACACTTTTTAGTGGGATATTTTTGATAGTGATGGATTAGCAGTGATTGGATATGTTTATGATGGTTTGGAAGTTGTAGTTATCTTCTTGGCTTGGAGATTTTGGTTCTACTTGTTATATTACTGACATTTAAGTTGTGTGTGTAGACTTGGATGATCTTCATGGAGAGGATGATTGTCATGATGCCATGTGTGACTTAGTATCACAATTTAGTGGGAGTTGCTGGAAGTGATGTGGATTCACCATTTGATGGTGGGTGGTCTTCTATAGTGATTTTTGGTGTCATGGATGGACTCTTGGTTTCTACTTCTATGCAATGATAGTTCATTGGCATCTTTGGTTTCATTGAAAATGGATGGTTTTATTCATATTGATTACATATGTTGATTCTTGGTTTAGGGTGTTATTGTATTACATGTCATGGTTTACTCTTGATCATATGTTAGAGTTTTGGAATGGTACTTGTTCTCTTGAGACCACAATGTATGCATTATTGTATGAGATCTCCCAGTAGGAGATGGTTAGATCACATTGTCATGTTTATGTTCTTGATTCATGATTGGAGTTTTGACATTGATCTTGTGTGGTTCTCTTGGTGTTGGGAACATCTTTCATTTGCTTGATTACTTCATGATAGTGTTATGTTGCATTTTTAGGTTGGCATGAATTGGTTGGTTATAGGTACTCATGAATACTTGGAGACATACGTAAGGCTAGAGTTCTCTTTTGATAAGAGACATGTGTTGAGGTGGTTACTCTTGATGAGATTTCAGCACGAAGTCTGACGAGCCTAAACCTTGGTTGGACGTGAGTTCAACATGGACCTATGAGGAGAGTGTTCTTGGATGATTCATGATGACTTGAATTTCTTGGAGGAGCTATTGATGGTGATTTTGGCACCACAACAATGCAAGCAGAATATTTCTATTATGCTTCTCCTGAAAGAGAAAGGCAACACATGGATGCATTAGCTCCCCAGGTCTTTGTATTTAGCTCTCAACTATGCTGATGTTACTCAGTGGTCAATGCAACAATAATATTCAAGGGGCCTACTGGTTTTGAGCTTCTGGATTGTTCTAAGATCAAGCATGAAATAAAACCTACTCTAACAGGGGTTTTTAAAGAAATATAAAAAGATAAGTCAGAGTTTTGAAACAAAAAAGAACAATAGTTCATCCAACCTTAACCAGACTTGTTAACTTCAAGGAATTTGTAAACCAAAACTGTAGAACAAAGTAAACTTGTGATTGATACATAGCCTCTTTCATTCGTAGTGCTAATTCACATAACAGATTTTAATTAGATAAATTTAAATAAAACAAAAAATAATATTTCATTCCTTGAAGACTTCACAAATCAAATGATCAATTAAGACAAATATCATCCATGAACACAACATGAAGTGGATTAAAACTATGATTGCTTCTACTATTATTAAAATAGATAAGCAATATTTACAAAGCTAGCACTATCACCAGTGTACAAAGAATCTAAGGCTCCAGATTGTTTCCAACTACACTAAGAGAACTTATAAAATACATTACAGTCTATACTAAAATCAAACTACTAAACAAGAAGACAAGAGAAGCTCTCATTACTAAGAATCAAGATGCAACTCTATCTCCTTCTATTAAGTGACTAACTCCTAACAGTTCTAACTCTAAATAGTTCTTAGTCTAAAAGTTCTCTAACCCTAGAAGTTTTAATCTAGAAGTGCTCCCTTTTACAAAGAGGCAAGAATGCCTTATATACAGAATGTACCAATAGGAATGTGTTGTCCCATGCATTAGGGTTTACAAAATATCTACAGACTATAGGAGAGTCAGCCCTCAAGTCTTTAGGAGGAAAGTCAACACTACATTCAATGTGAAGCCCTACTGTCCATGCTGAAAAGTTGTTCGGGGGATGACCTTAGATCTTTTGTAGCTACAGCCTTTACTCTCTTGTCTGCGTGTCCATATTTGAACTCTATTGGAGTTGCCTTGAATGCTTAGAATATCTTCATTAATATTGATCTACCTCCTTTCCAATAGTCGCCATAGTTGTCCCTGTGAGTCACAGATCCTCTCTTCGGCCTCCTTTCTATTATGGACTTCTCTGTATGTTGGCTATTTTCTGGAAGCACCATCAAGTCTCTTGCAGATCTAAACACCATTGTCTAAAAAGATTCATTCCTTAGTGATCTCATAATGAATTCACACTACTTGATTTCTATTTATCTTCCCTCATAGGAGTAGTCAATTGGTCAAAGGGACCGATGAGTCACTCTTTTGGCTCCTTTTAGTTGGTCAGGCATATGTCAAGTGAGCTCCTCAGGTGGTCAAAGGTGGTCTGATCAACATCGCATGTCGGTGAGACACCATCGGTCTCTCCCTGATGTGATCCCATCCTTTAGCAGTCATCAGGGTAGCATGGGGCAGTCAGTAAGACCTTTCAACGAGCTCCCCTTCATTATACCAATATCTCTTTTTCATTTGTGAACCTACCGCTATCGACAAGACTTTAGCATATCGATAAGACCACATGGGAAAGTCCTCATTTTCTTTTGGAGTCTCCCCGACATTCTCCTTATCCTCCAGGCTCGGGCTCCTCTCACTTTGGTTTGAATTTCATAGTTGTTGAAACTTCCTGGTGAAGATGCAAACCTTTCAGCAAGCTTGTTCATGTCAACGAGACTAAAATGTTTTGCAGAGACCTTTCTCTGAACTTCTTTCTTCTTACCGAGTCCATCTCCTTTCAGTGTGACTCTCTTTCTTTTGACCAAACATTTCGCCCAAGCCACAACCTTCTGCCGACCTCCATTTCTTTTGCTGAGACACCTTTGAGTTGCCCAGACATTTCGTCGAGTGCCCTTTATTTTTCTGGAGTCTCCCCGATTTCCTTTGTTTCTGTGTGACCTTCATGTGTCGGTGAGACATTACACCTAGTCCCATATCCTTTCGTGATTTTATTTCACTTCGGCTAGACCGTGTTGAAGTGGAGCGAGATTATATTGATAGTATGCCCTATCACCGAGAGCTTATTGTTTCGCTGAGACCTCACCTCTGAAGTCTCTTTATCTTAGTGAGAGTTTATTTGAGTTCAAGGAGGGCTTGCTTGATTGGCAAGACTTTTTGCTTTGGTAAGAAATCACAGTGAAGGCACTTCATTCACTTGGAGTTGTTGTGCCCTTAGCACACACACCCCATTCAAAATGAGGACCCTCTTTTCTTTTTCCTTGTTGGGTCATTTTTGTCACCGCCTCATTTTGTGTGCCCCACTTTTTGGTGTCTCAGATGGTCAACGTTGCTTTAAAGTCCCACCATAAGTTGACCGTGCCTTCCCCTTTTGATTTTGTTATGTTCTGGTGCCTCGCAGAGTCACTCTGGCAGTTTGCCCCTTCCAACGGCCTCGGGCCCTGCAAGCCCTGGCCATTTGGGCTTCCCTTGCCAGGTTTCTCCGTCGCGCCTACCATTCCCAATGGTGTTCGGTCCGCATCCCCCTAGACCCCAGGGTCCAATCTCTTGCTCTTTATCTATAGTCCATTTTAAACCTCGACGGTTGTTTAACTTTCTGGCCCCCGGTCCCCGAAGTTCTGCTCCCAAGGTTCCAGGAGTGTTTCGTTGTTCCTCATGGCGAACCTCTAGTGGCATCTCACCTTCTGGGTCCTGCCACCATATTTTCCATCTAGGGAGTTTGCAAGAAATTCTGGCTTCCGCTGAGTGTTCCGGGCCCGATCTTCTAGAATTCTGAGTTTGGAATTCTGTGATGGTTCTGCCATCTCTCATGGTGGGTCTGTGGTGGAACTCTGCCTTCCAAGACCAAACTCTCTCTCCACCATTTCTGACCTGACCGAGATGGTCTCCGAGTGGTCGTCGTTCTGCAACCCTCCGGCTGTTGGACCCTGGGTCTCCCTCCGCCATTTCTGACTTTCAATTTCACCAACTTTTCTCTTTTCATACCTACATTTAATGGGGTCATTAATGGTGATTAGGGGTATACAAGACCCACTTGAGCCCGTCACTATCACTTGAGATAGTTGCAGAGCGATCAGAGAACTTGCTAGAGGAGCCCACCATCACACTCGTCACTCTCACCATCTCTTCATCGATCGTAGGTGGATCCCACATCTCCCCGCATCAATTGTTCGAGGTAGGTCCTCCGTTTGGCCTCCTAAGCATTCTATTCATGATTTTTTAAGGATTTTAATGAATAACAATTATCAAGAAGGCATGAAAATGATAAAATATGGTACTGCACACAAAACCCATGTTTTGAAACCTAATAAAACATTCAAAGTTACCCTCATCACAAATCCAAAACTCTACCTAACCGTGGTTGTTCTTCACACAGGGAGATCATCCCCTTTGGCCCCAGGACCTACCTTGGCCATTCATACCAAATGATAAACCTTACTGCCAACGGCAATTTCGTCCTTTAGGCCTGGGCTATCAGACTTCCTCAATTGGAAGTCACCCTGGATGCCACCATAAAGAACAGTGAACTCTCCTCGCCACTCCAAGCTCCGAGCCCTGCCCTTCTGCTCGCTGTGGGCGTTTCATTTTGTACAGGCACCCTTTAGGTCTCTCAGGCCCGAGACCTCGGACACCCATTCCCAAGATTTTTTCCTATCCTCCGGGCTCCAGACTATCATTCACTGCTGGGATGACACATTAACAAGTAACGCCCTCTTTCCTGTCGGACTCTGCTGCCTGGGAGTCTGGTCCTCATCTGCTATCTCGAAGGGAAATCCTCACCCATCCCTCTGAGCCTCAGGTTCCACCTTTCTGTCTGCTATGTGACTAGAATACAAGGTCAAATGGTGATTGACTTGATCTCCGCCCGAACCCAATGCTCTAGAATTTCGTCTGTCATTTGCCCTCCTGAATGGAGAATGCACCATGGTGTGAACTGCCGATTTCCCCCATCCGCGTCGGGCTCTGGTGTGTGGGATTCCTCCCCTCGCTCACTGTTTCAAATGAAATTCTTGCCCACCATTCTGAGCTTCGAGCTCCACCTTCCCAACTGCCACCAAATTAAGAATATGAAATCAAAGTAGCAGACGCTTGCGCCGGGTCCAGTCTTGCTCCCGGCTATCAGTAAGACTTGTTGATCTCACTGGAACTGTGCCCTGTCGAGCCCTAACTATCGGGCTACCCCATCCAGACTTGCGTCTAATGTTTGCCATCCCAAACAGCGAAAGACGAACACCTTTCTGGTGCCACAAACCTGAATGTTGAAAGTTAAAGTGCTCACAAACTGTTGGTCGCCCTATGGCCTACCGAACCCCGGACCCCGAAGTTCCGTCTCCAGAATTCCATTTTTGGTCTGCTGGTCCAAACTGCCATCTCCAGGCAGCTCTCTGGCCTAGGACTTCTGAATTCTCCTAAACCAATCCAAATAAGCCCAAATCTGAAATCTAACTTCGACCCACATGCTTAATTTTGGTCCTCTTCATTACGAACCTCTCAAAGTGCTAAAAACTAACTGAAGAGAATCTCTAGTAGCCCTCCACCCTTTTTTCCCTTCCAAATAGCATTCTTGTCAAGGAAGTCCAGCCCTCCAAGCCCGAATTGTTCAAATTCCCCTAATCAAAAGATCAATGACATCGAGAAATAAAAGATCATGATATGCTTAATTGATGGATTGTTTAAAATGGATGTTACCTTTAGGATTTCAGCTAACATGAATGCTTTTGTGATCTATTGTGCTGACTATGCCTTTGCTTGCAGAATATATGGAATCGAGTGCAGGACCTTCAGCAACACCCGTTGAGATAGACAAAGCGAAAAGGCTAGGCAAGACTCCTCGAGGAAAGGAGGACAAGGACCAAATGAAGTACCAATTCCAGGGCGAGCCTCTACACTCAAATGTCACCACAGATTGGAAGGAGATTACCGATACCAACATAGGCCACGTCAATATTGACGAATTCACACAAAGGGTCAGGGTCAATCCAACAACCAAAAATGCAAGACTGATAAGGAAAAGCGGAATAGCAAAGGCTTTTGGATTCCCTCCATCCCTTGTGGCCCCCGAAATGGTCATGGCCTATTGGGAAGCATATCAAGCCAACACAAGAACAATCATTGATAGAGAGGGCAATGTTCTCGCCGACATGTCACCTGAAGGGATTACAAAAAATTTCCACATTCCCACATTTCAAGAGATGGAAGCACCCAACATAGAAGAATGCCAAGCAACATGGGACGACAATCCGAAAGGCTATAAAAGGATGATAAATCAACACTGGCTCAAGGAAAAGCGATGCAGCGCTGTGAAGGTTCCTCAAGAACTCTTCCGCAGTGACTTTGACGAAGATTACCACAACTTGGTCACCATGTTAAGTAGAGTTATGGGTCTTCCTACAGCCGCCTACTTTTAGGAATGGATGTACTTCATTGAACAAATTCTTCGGGGGAATGAGGGTGTCACTACAAAGAATTCATTCTATTGGAGAGGTATAATAAGCAACTACTTCCATGAGCAATTCGCCAATGTGAAGAAGAGCTCCAAATTTTATATGACTTCCTATCTTGTCTATTCCTTGGTGGATCGAAGATAGTACAATGGGTTGTTTGTGGCACCCGATCAAGAGCAAGGGCGAAGACTCAAAGCATATCATAGGTACCCATAGCTCCAGTACCAGAACTTCAAGAAGGAATACTATAGAGTAAATGATGCCTTCATTAGCTATATTATCAAAATGATTGTCGGAGATTTCAAGAGGAGGGTCTCCCATAGTGCCTGGGCACTTTTGAAACAGTATGCCTTCCTCTTCATCCAGTATCTGAAGTTCACATACATCTGTGCCTAGAGCTTCACTCAAAGGCCGAACAGGTTGTCTCGATACCCCAATGATCGGATTATCCTTCTAGAGCTTTCCCAGCAACTCTAACACATATAGGAAATCTTCAATAGCAAACACATAGTAGGGATTTCTTATCCCATGACTTTGGGCTAGGGCATGTATCGACTGCAAACTTCCCAGTGTGCTGGTAACTACAAGAAAGAGCTAAAAGATTACCATTTCTACCTACACACTGCTCACCCATGGATAGACCCGCATGGCCATGTCAGGAAGGCATTGGGACTAGGGTTCACCCATCTGTATCACATTGAAGACTTATGGGGGGATTTTCAGGATGACAAAGAGGTACGGGTAAGGCACTATATGTGAATGACTATGTAGTTTTTAAGGAAGGTGCATCCTTTCCCCATACCGGACCAAGTCGAGGAGGACGAGAGCACCATAATGCACCCAAGGTACCCTATGGTCGCCAATTTGCTAATACCATTAATTGACTGGGACGAGCAGGGGGTCGATGACCTTGACACTATAACCAAGCCAATCTTGGCTCGTACTAAAGAGTGGGTCGATGGGAAAGTAGCTCAATTAAAGCAGCAAGAAGTAGTTTTGACTTATGAAGGGCTCAAAAGTGAGCCAAGTGCCATGGATGATGCAACTGCCACCACTTCTACTGGCGGGACCTCCAAGTCTCCCTCGCTCACCAGATCCAAGAACGGAAAGGGGACATAAACAAAACCATCTTCAGACCCCAAGGTCTATGCGAGAAAAGAAATGGGAGGCTCACCCTCCAAAAGGCTCAAACAGGCGGGGAGAACCATGGAACAACCCTCCACCCAGGAGGAGAAGGTGAAGGGTACGGATCAATTGGAACCCCTCTTGGCTCTCCCTGCCCCTACTACAACACCACCTACCTCTCTGGATATGTTTGCCACATCCCCACCGGTCGTGGAAATTTCTATCCATCTCACCCCTTCACCTCCGGCCGAGTTTGTAATAATTGTCGACTCCTCTTCTGCCATGACCATGCCCCCTTCCTCCGCTACCATGTCACCAACCACATCACTCCCTTTGGCAACTGTGACAGCACCTATTCCCATTTCCACCATGCTTGAGGCTCTCTCGAGGCATATGCAGAATCTTCCCCCTAAGCTATCCCAGATCCTAATGGATCCCGCTCTTCTAGTAGCCCTTGCACAAGCCCTCACTACTGCTCAGCCTTCACAACCACTGATAGGGCCGCCAGCTATAGAAGCCACCATGCTAATCTCTAAGGAGTGGGAGGAATGAGAATGAGAGGCCTCAAGAGCCTATGAGGAGGCTGATGAATATCACGAGCACCCAGAATATGAGCACTAGGTAATTGACAAGGTGACCTATGAAGAAGAGGGAACTGGTTCCTCGGAGAGTGAGGACAAGGAAGGTAGCCTTGGTGGTAAGGTAATCGTGTAGACCTTTGATGATGACCTTGAAGAAGAGCTAGCCCGGCAGCCAAAGGACACCAAATCAAAGGAAGAAAGGTCACCCCTTGAAGAAGAAGAGCAGAAGCAAGAAGACAAAATTGAGGGTGGGGCCCAAACTGTTGAGAGCCTCAAAGTTGGGAAATTAGTAGAACATGTGCACGAGATCAAACATGTTGAGGAAAAGAAAGAAGAAGAGATGGTAGAACAAGAAAGTCCCATACAACAATTGTCCATCGTGCTTCCTATCAAATGCCTCATGTTCATCCAAGATTTCGACAAGGAAGATGGAGATGTTGCCAA
>VDFB02193867.1:448431784-448450213 GCA_007258455.2 Sequoia sempervirens
TTGTTCAAATCCCCTAATTATGGGAATGCACTTATGATAAATATAAGTTCCTCAAGAGGTTTTATGTATGCCAGGCAATATGGAATGGAAGGATAGAAATCAAGTTTGAGAATCCTCAAGGTGGCCTTTGACTTTATCCCGAGAGCATTCATTTTGAGGTAAAACTTAATACTATGATCTTTTGTTCCTAAAGGAACCTTAATTCAAAATGTCAAGAGAGTTAGTCCCTATCAAAATAGTTTCCTCTGTTATGTTCAAAAGCAATTATCTCAGGGACAATGTTGAACAGCTGAAGAGAACTTTAAATAAAGTAGGCTGAAGACGAAGTGCCTTATTATGAGGATGGTGTCTTGCTGATTGATGGTGAGAATATAGTGAATTATGATATAAGCACAATTAACTTTGAAAAGCATTGCACAGGAGCTTTCTGTGAGAACATGTTTAATTATTGAGATAGCCACAGCCGTTCATCTCCCAGATTGTATGCACAAAATGCTGTAAAGAGTAAAGTTCTATGGAGTGCCATGAGAATTCCAATATATGCACAATGAATTGGTAAAAAGCCTTAAAACCTTCAAACAAATGCATGGTGCTCATGGAGCAGGGTACACGCCCCCACCAAAGCATTAAGAAAACAGATTTGTGATCTCATGAAATGTTATGAAGGCAACATACATGCGAGATGGCTCTGTTGAAAACACTATGCCTACAACAATACACACAAAATGGACTTGATGAAAAGTTTTTAGAAACTCTCTACAAATACAAAGCACTATCACCAGATAAGAGGCCTTTGAAACTTTAAGGTAAATACACGCAACACATAAAGCAGAGCACATGTGGGGCAACAGAGGAGATCAACGCCAGGTAACAACAAGGTATGGAAATCTATCAAAGCAAAATGGACGCTTGAAAAGATTTTAATAACTTCTCTGCCAAATGCAACCCTTTGAAGCATGAGCACGCAGCCAAGGAAGGAGGGTCTGTGGTGTGCGCGGCCTGCCTGACAGAGCATTTGCATAATAAAATGTGTGTTCTATGGAACGCCATCGTTAAAATGGCACAATGTATTTGTTGAAAGGCTTAAGAAACTTTAAAGAAAAATGCAATTGGCAGGGCACGGCTTGATAGAGGGAATGGGCATCCGTCAAAGCATTTTATAAATTTATAATTTACACTAACTATTTATAGATCATATTTATAGAGATTTTTTTATTTGTATATGTACATCTACACATATTTTTCTATAAAAATATAAAAATTATTTACAATATTTAATATTGGTATAATTACTTAATTACACCTCACTATATTAAGTTTACTTAAATAATTTATTTTTATTACTTAGGTCGGATGGGATAATTGAGTACATTTAGTTGAATATTTTCCTTATCCTCTCAAATTTAGACATTTATTTGAATTAATCTTTTAGTTTATAGTTTTTAACTCTTCCTCAACCTCATTAAATTCGGAATATTAAGGATTTTATGGTAGCTATTTTCTTCTATTGAACAAGAAATTTTGATATTAGTCTCATTTTTTGAATTTTGAAATACATATATTGTAATTATATATTAGAAATTTCGTCTTGGGTGGAATTATTTTTTATGTAAAATTATAACATGATGTTATAGCCAAGTTAGTTCATTTTTAAGTTTTTAGAGGAAATATATCAAAATTTAGGGAAGGTTCTCTTAGTGATTTTCATTCTAAATAAATTTTAGAGCTTGATGATACAAATCTAAGTTCACCATAGCATCTAGAAGGATAAAAAATGCCAGTATTGGCTTTAGTTTCATTAAAATTAGAGATAAAATATTTTCAAGTTCCTAACAAAGGTTTTTTTGTGGCTTAAAATAAAGTATTTTTGAGGTATTTCTAGGCCAAATGGACCCTACCATTACCCCAAAATGCTCCAAAGCTCTCAATTTTAAACATAAAAGTTATTTTATTTTAGTGTTGGGAGAACTTGTGCCAAATTATTTTTTCTTAGATGTACAATCATACCATCTTGCTCTATGTGGTATTTATTAAAAATCAAGTGTTGCACTTACATTGTAGCAATTGCATGGTATCTAGCATCATTGGTCTCACTACCCATAGTGCCAATTATTTCCACCACATGTGATGACAACACTATTGCAACCCCTCCACACCTCTCTACCTAGTAGTGACACTTCAAGCTAACCAATAGCGACACAACCCATACTCTACCCCTAATAAAAAAAAAAATTAAATCACTAGGAGCTTTTTGTGTGAATATGGTTGTTTCAAATTCAAAATTAGCTAATTTTGGTCAAAAATAGTTTTTTAGAAAATTGAATTCTATTTTAAAATCTATGGGGAATTTAGAAATATTTCAATGATATTCCTTTCCCAACTATTGACATCAACATAGGGTGGGGGGGCTAGATCAATCAACTAAAGCACCCTATTGTAGGAAAGAGGTCACAAGGTCTAGTCTCCCCCCATCCATGTGGGATCGAAGGGCATGTTGCACCAACGTCATTGGTTGCATGAATTTTTTTTACTAGGTGCATTGAAATAATGGAGGGGGGCCTACTTGATTCTTGTAGTCTAAAATAAACCTATTAACATCAACATTTCTCTCCCATTTCTTGCTCCCTCTCCAATGTAATTTTGAGGTTTAGAGTTGAACTTCATAATCTCCATGCTTTCTCATTTTTGCACCTTTTGTCAATCATTTCTTTCAATATGGGATTTTTTGTAGAGTTTTATAGTTGTAAAAATAGTTCTTCATATTGGTTTATATATTTTCCATAAATTATAGATTCCTATAGGTGATACTAAGTAATTCTCATTTTGAGCACTTCTAAGGTTCCATTCAAACTCATATGATAAAATTTTTAGGTATAATTTTTTTAAAGTCCATGTATACTAATTATATTTAATTCTCATTAGCGTAGTTTGATTTATCCTATTATGTATCCAATATTATAGATTTATCTCTATGACCTATTTTTAATAATTATAATACATTGAGATCAAGACCACTTCACTAATTTGGCCATTAGCAATTGTAATCACATTAATTATAAAATTCTATCATCATATTTTTTAGGTCTCATGTTTGAGTGAATTTGGGGGGTGGGTATTTTTTATCTTATTGGTTTAAGTATCTTAATTGGTCTATTATGTAACTAAATATGAGGAGTTAATAAGGGGTATCAAAGGTATCTTGCTATAATAAAATTTGATAAAAATAATTGTAAGTCCTAGTGAAATAGAATCTTGACACATTTCAAGTGGTCTCATCTTTTTCCCCATCTTTATGGACTAGTTACTAAAGCCACTTCTTTTTGGAAAAACAATATGGAAGGACAAGGATAAATATATTCTAGGATTACTTTGTTATTATATTGATATTGGCATCTAGATTGCTACCACTCATATTGAGTGCCCACGTGACCTATGGATTGAAATTTTAGAGATATTTGTAGACTCAAATGATCCTCCATTCCTAAAGGATCATAATGTATATTATCTTTTTCCACTTTTTTGTCATATGATGATAAAACACCTATCATGTTTAATGATTGATAAGATCTTAAATAACAAGATGACATGGATACTTTTCTTGATGATCCTTCTCCTCATATAGAGACTTATGTTGATACTTTGACTTCTATGAATCCTTATCTAGATTTAGAGAGCTCATATTCCTCATCTATGATTCATAATTTTGAGGATGAGGACTCCTATATTCTTGTATTTTAAGATTCATTTGATGTTCACATTCAAGCATCTTATGTGGGCACACCTTCGTGGGATGATTAGTGCAATCAAATGACATGAATTGAGATCTCATTTACATCTCTACCTCCCACTTCATATTTTAGAGATACTTTAGGTCGGGATTCTAGTGATTTAGTGCACTAAAATATTTTTATCTTCTAAAGATAACTACTTGGGATGAATACTTGATATACACTATAGGTTTTTTATGAGTCCCAACTTATAGACTTGAAGGACATCATTGAGAAAATTTCTCTTCTTTAATGAAAATTATTATTGATTTGTATCATCATCTTCTTTAGATATTCAAACAGTTGCGACCTTTCTCTACCTACATCTACCTCTATTTTGGAAAATTTTATAGATATTCATGAGTAGATATATTTGAATTAGTTATTGGTCATTTTGACACCTTCCACAGGAGTACCAATTTTTCATTAGTTCAATTGTCTTTCGTATGGTGAGCACCAAACATCCATGGTTATTATATCTTAATCTTGCATGACACACAATTCATCATATTTGGATTTAACATAATTTGGTAGTGGCATGGAGATCACTGAGAAGCATTTGGAGGATTCATCTTCATCTTTGGATCTTGTTCTACATACATTTATACAAGGTTCTAATTTGTCACCTTTTTATTTATCCCCTAGACTTCTAATTTGATTATGAAATATCTTGGCATGAGCATGGTAACACCCGAATAAATTTTAAAGGTCCACCATATATTATAAGTTATCTTCCCTCATATAACAATGAAAATAGTGTACCCCACCTTTTAGGAGATGGAGCAAAAGGATAGGGTTCCTATTTCACTAATGAAAACATAGAGATCTCAATCTAAGGATAGAATGAGAGAGCAATCTGCTAAAGGTTGTCCTAGGGTGTGATTACAGACTAAAATCTCAAGTTCACCACCAAGCTAGGGCTTGGAAAGATAAGTAACATGCAAGACCTAATGTGAAAACCCAATGATATGCAGAACTTCACTAAATGACCTAGAAATGAATGCAAATCAGAACAATAAATAGATAAATTAGAAAGGTGCACCTAGAAACCTATAGAGGCTTGAAACAAGATCTAAAATGTTAAAAAAATTGATTTTAAGGAACACTGGAACTCATACGCTAGGTTGGTTATATCAATCCTAGTCTAGGGTTTCTAGGCTAAAACATGAATCTTGTAGTGTTGACTCAAGATCTTCAAAAATCTAGAAAATTGCCTATACTAGGACTCATATGCTACTTGTGGTGTATCAGTCCAATTTTGATTTTTTGAAAAGTCTGTTAGAGTAATAGGTTGTTTACTTGATTAATTTAATCATATTGATTAATTAATTAAGTCACCTTTATTTTATTTTACTTAAGCTAAAATTAGGAATCTTTATTTTGCATTATTAAATTATTCATGTTGTCTCATTCATTATGATCTTGACATTTGTCACATGCTAAGTTAATCCTCTTCCTAGGGTTTTCACTTTAGGGTTTTGATCTCCTTTCTTAAGGATTGGTCTCTTTGTAATTATTAACTTCTTAGGTAATGCATTTTTGCTTCATGTTTGTAGAACACCATTCTTGTGTCTCTTGGTCTCTACTGACAGGTTATTTGCTTGTAGGTGTTCATTGGGATCTGTGAGGTTGGATTATCAACTTCTACATGGTATCAGAGCTCTAGATCTGCAAGCTTCTTGCTCCTTTTTTTGTGAGATCTTGCATTGAAGCAATTTTTTAATGCATCCAGGGTCAAATCAAACCTCTTCATTGAATCCAAAGCTATTGGAATAGTCAAGATTGACCTTTGTTTTGTCAAAATTGGCTTATGCTTGTTAGATCTGTGACTGTTTAAAGAATGGGATTTTTTGTCAGATCCAAGAGGTGCCTAAGTTTTTGGGGAATTTTGAGCCCAAATGAACCTCACCATTATGTCCACAATAGCCAAAAACCCTAAGATCGACTACGAAATCATTGAAATATGAGAAGTTGACTTCTAAGGCATTTTTTTTCCCATACAGCCATATACGTCCATTTGCACGTAGATTGAGAAATTTATGTCTTGGTAATTTTTTTTTATTTCCCACCTTTATTTATTGTTATAAAATTAAAAAAGAAAATACTATAAAATTTGTTTTTGTTTTCTTTTTACAAATCAAAAAACATAAAAAGACTTTTTAAAAAAAGAGCCTTCTTAAGGCTTAGGGTGGACCCCATAGTACAGGGTACTCGTAGGTACGTGTGAGCCCCGTACGACCTGCCACCTATGTCTATTGGTAGTGATCTTATAGTCTATGATTTTTTTTAACAAAAAAAAAACCATGTAATTTTTTCATTGTTTTTTTTTTTTAAAATGTATTTTTTAAAAAATAAGTCAAATTGTAAAAATGCACCGATGACCATTTGGCCATCAGATTTAGGCTCATATTTTTGTTGCAACGACCATATGGCCATCAAATTTAATGTCATTGACTATGTTTTTTGCAGTTTAGGAGCTGTTTTCTTCTGGAGGCCATAACTTTTTCCCACGGTGTTGCAATTGAGCAAATAATTTATCATTGGAAAGAGGATTCAAATTAATTTCCAGTGGTGTAGGTATTCTTTAGGATATTTTTTCTCAGGTCCCTGTTATTTCTAGACAAAGTTAGATCTTTTTTTTCTAGAGTTTCCTTCAGTCTTTTCAGCATAACTTTTGCATACATTGTCAAAAATGGGAAAACGAGATATTGTCAGAATGTTGTTTCTGAGATATTTTTAGTGGTGTAGGTGGTTTCTAGATTTTATTTTATTTTATTTTCTAGAAATTCATCTTCTCATCTGTATAATTTTTTGGAATTTATGGGCTCACCTTGCATGTATTTATCATTTGTAAACACATTATAATAAAGTGGATCAGCTTTGTATGTGTAGTATTGGGATTGTTTCACATTACTTTGTGCCTTGTTGTACTCACACTATGATGTTATGTGCCATGGGGGTTGATGTTTTCCTTTTTTTTCCTTCATACCTTTCTCATTAGTATGTGACTTTTGTTGTCACATCCTTTCTATCTGCTTGTACTTTCATGATTACACCTTCAGATGTTCTTGGTTCCTCTTCATGCACTACTTTTAGGCATTCATTTTTAGTGTACTTTCCACGTCTCTCCCTTTTCAGCATTATGGGGGGTTTTTACTGTTGGTGTTAATGCTTCTTTGATTTTGCGTTGGAGTGAGCTATGTATATAGTATTTGTTCCTATGTACTAGGAAGATGTAGCGAATGGTTACCCATTCATTTCAGTGAGATGGAGGACTTACCGTATGGACACTCTAGTATTCCTTCTTTCAACATTTCAATAGTCATTCTAGGACAGAGTTTGTAGCTTCTTCATGCTTCAGTGGTGATTTCCATGTTCTCCTTTGTTCCTATCTTTTGGGACAACTTCTTGATTGGAGGCTTCTTTGTCCTTCACTCTTGTTTGGAGGATTCTTATTCCTTCACTTATATTTCATTCTTTTGGAGAGGAGTTTTCCCCACAAGGTTTTCTCCTTTTCTCCTATTGTGAGAGACCTTTTACATTTGTACATGGGTACCTCATTTGGCCTAGTTGTTGAGACCCATCTTTGCTTTCATGCATTTTTTCCTTAGTTTCTTAGCTTCTCCCAAAGTTAATCTTAAGGGGGAGTGTTAGAGTAATAGGTTGTTTAATTGATTAATTTAATCATATTAATTAATTAATTAAGTCACCTTTACTTTATTTTACTGAAGCTAAACTTAGGAATATTTATTTTTCATTATTAAATTAGTCATCTTGTCTCATTTATTATGATCTTGACTCTTGTCACATGCTAATTTAATCCTCTTCCTAGGGTTCTCACTTTAGGGTTTTCATAGATCCTTTCTTAAGGATTGATCTATTTGTAATTATTGATTTCTCAGGTAATTCTTTTTTTCTTCATGTTTGCAGAGCACCATTCTTGTGTCTCTTGATCTCCTTTGGTGATAGGTTATTTTCTTGCAATTGTTCATTGGGATCTGTGAGGTTGGATTATCAACTTCTACAAAGTTAAAGTTTAGATCTGCTTGCCAATCTCTGTGCTTCCATCCCAGCTTGATTTTCTAGATCTAAACTTATAAAAAGACCTTCAAAACAAAGTATAGTGTTGATTTTCTTATGGGAGGGTTTTCCTTGGTCAAACCTCTAGTTTGGTAGTTAAACCTTGATTAAAATAATGGATCTTGAAATTAAATGTGATTGAAAACCCTAAACTTAAGTGTATCTAATATTAGGAAATCTAAAATGCAATGCAACCCTATTCTTTAATATGGTAGAATGAGATGCATGAATGAAACATGGAGATGACTGACTCACTTTCACAAATGTTTAATCGCCTTAATAAGCCATAATAAAGCATGTACTTCCTTTAGGATGAAAGTAGAGTGACAATGGAGGATGAAATCATTTAGGAAACAAGTCATTAGGTTTCCAAGGTTTGATGGCTAGTTGCATCTCCCCAACCTATAATCCATCATAATTCACCATAGGAAACCATAATCAATCCTTGACAATGCTATAACTTGAATGAAAGTGAGCTTGAAGATCTACAAAAACATAATTATGTTGCTCCAAGACTCAAAATTTTCTTGCTACTTACTCTTGAGTGCTCTTGTGAAAGAATGCTTGAATGATTTTGAAAGATTAGATCTTGAAATTGTTCTTATAGATGAAAATAATGACTTGAAATCTTGTTTATGCATGCATTACACCTAATTTACTATTATTTAGATCTCAAATTCTAATATCAACCAAAATTTTGAATTAAAACCTTGAATTTCCTACTCAAATGCTAAAAATGGGCCACACGGGACTCATACACCACTTGTGGCATATGGGTCTCACCTAGGGGGACTCATATGCCCAAGGTGGTGTATGAGTCCCACCCTAGTTTTTTGTTGTGGGCCTATGATGGGTTGTTAGAAAATTTAATGCTTTTATTGATTTTTTAGGATTTTAATTTAAATAAGCCTTGAGATCTTAAATAAAAGGTCTTAGGGGCCTACTAATGATGATTTAAATTGTTATAAATGGAAGGGTACTAAAATAGGTGTTGATTAAATGAGAAATTATGTCATCTCCAAGAAGGGAGTATAGTTTTCGTCATTACACCTCATATTTATTTTAAGAATGGGAATATATTATGTACATGCATATGTGGATTTTTTCTTCCCAAATTGAGGAACATTGTATAGTGATCATGTACCATCTTTATCATTCTATATCTAGCATCAACCATTAGGGTCACCCCTAGGTTGAAAGGTGATCAAGAAATAAGTTTTGTTGTGATAATTTTTTTTTTGAGTTGTTCATGTGTAATACTTGGTCATTTAAGATCACTTTGTATGTTTTTGATTCATGTGGGTTTAGTTTGTGAAAAGTTGTCAAATTTTGCAAATGTTGCAAAAATGTTGCTCAAACAATTTTTGCATTTTGTGTATTAGGGGAAGTTGAATGGTTGGGGAGTTGAGAAAATAGTTGAAATTGATTGGTTATGCTTGGAAATATTTTTAAAAACATGGGTGAATGTTCAGACAAGGTTGGCTAGTGTATATTTGAATTTTGAATAACAAAGACTTTGTTTTCTGCATTTTAGAAGAACAATTTGCTACTACAAGTTGTGGTATAGCCATGCGACCTAAAAGTGATCTAAACTCCATTGGAACAAATAATGTATTGAATATTTTTTCTATTGCATTTGGTTTCACCTAATTTCATTAAGTTTAGAGTAAATTAGAGCCAATTTACTGAAGGTTGCTTGAAACCCTCATTTAGGGTGTGCTTTGAAGAAAATCATGATTTCCTTCCCATTCCACCAATAAACAGGACTTAAACTAGGTGGAATGGGTGTAGACATATTTATTTTTTTGTTGTTGAAGTTGCAAGAGTAGGGGATGATGATAAGTGCAAATTTGGTGATGCCCTAGCTTGAAAACCTTATGTTTTTGGCATAAGAACAACATAGAAGTTAGGGTTTGGTAAAATGCTCATGGGAATTGGTTTGTAGTGGTTGGAAATAATTTGGAAGACCTTACTTGACATGTATGAGGCATGGGTGTGAAGGATTGAACCCTAAAGTGTGAAAACCACATAGTGACCTAGATGAACAAGCCCAATTAGGCCTTTGGTCAAACAAGATAGTCAATTTTAGAGCCTTGAGTTACAAAACACCCCCACCTAAAATTGAGATATGTTATCAAAAGGAATATAGGGTATCTAAATCTATAGATATATTTTGGGTATGAGGTTTTGTGTGGAAATTATGGTTAAAATTTCAATTTGATGTCTTATAAGGCCTAGTGGCAATTTGTGAAGGAAGTCACTTTGTTTGATGTGATAAGACTTTGGCCAGTAGATGTTTTGAGTTAGATTCAAATCATCCCCCTTTCTCTACATAAAATTGGTATTAAAGCATAGGTAGGTCTATAAGGGAAAGAAAGTGTGAAGAAAAAGAGAACAAGATGCCTCCAAAAGGTAACACTTTGGCTAGGGAAATGAATGAGATGAAAGAGAAGACTGCAAAAGAGATTAGGAGATTGAAGGAACTGCAATATATGGTGGTAGCAAGGCTTTATATTTTTGAATCTAGTTAGAGGAGAGGTATGGTCATGGGTGATGAGAGTGACCTCGAAGAAGAAGAGGAAGAGGAATTGAATCCTAATGAGCAACAGATGGCCAAACTATTGAGAATAGTCAACATAGATAAACACGAGGTAAAAATGGATGTACCTATGTATGGAGGGAACTTGAATGATGAAAATATTTTAGATTGCATTACAACACTTGATAATTACTTTGAATTTGAAGACATACCTAAGGAACTAAAGGTCAAGTTGGAAAAAATAAATTTGAAGGTTCATGCCCTACTTTTGTGGGATTATGAATAGATTGAAAGGAGGAAGAAAAGCAAGTCAAAAAATTGTCTCTTTGGACAGAATGGTGGCCAAGCTTAAAGGTAAGTTCTTATCGGTTGATTATTCAATTCAATTGTACAAGAAAGTTCAAGGTCTAAAACAAAGAGATATAGATGTCAAAGCCTATACTGATGAGTTTTATAAGCTAAGTATAAGAGTAGTTCATGTGGAGGATGATGTGGAGAAGGTGGATAGATATCTCAGTGGGTTAAGGTTTAACATTCAAGATGAGTTAAGTTTGGAAAATCCAAGAATAGTTGATGAATGTTATCAAATGGAAATTAGGGCTAAAGAAAAGCTAAAGAGAAGAGAAGACAAACAAACCAAGGGAAGATGCAACAATTCCAAAGGAAGAGGGTTATTTTCTAATCTAAGTTAGTCATAAGAGAGGCAAGAAGATACAAGAAAATTCCAAGAGTAAGTTTCAGGTGCAAGAGGTGGATAAGGCTTTAGAGGCAGATTTGGAGGTCAAGGAAGAGGATCTAGTGGGTTCACAGGAAGGTGCTACCAATGCAATAAGTTTGGACATCAAGCATGGTAATGCAATGAAGATCAAGCCACTACTTCAGCTAGGGGAGAAAGGAGAAATCATATTTTTCAAGGAGATGATTGTGAGAGTGTGGGCTCAACATCACAACATGCTGCTCTAGAGGTTGGTGAATCACTCATGGTAAGGACTCTCATCAAGGTACTAGTAGAGAAGGAGCCACCATAAAGGAAGAATCTCTTCAAGACAGCTTGTAAGTGTTTGGGTAAGGTTTGTAAAGTTGTAATTAATTTAGGAAGTACAAATAATATGGCTTTAGTTAAGATGGTTGATAAACTTAAGTTGCCAAGAATACCACATGCTACCCCTTACAAAGTCTCTTGGTTGAATGAGGGTCAATTTTTTTTGGTAGATGAACAAAGTTAGGTGGAGTTCAATATAGGAGGGTACAAAGACAAAATTTTATGTAACATATTACCCATGGATGTATGGCATTTGCTACTAGGGGGGCCTTGTAAATTTGATAGGCATGCTATGTATGATGGAAGGAGGAATACTTATGAGAGAAAAATATGGGGTCTCCTATACTTTGACACCATTAAAAGAGGAGGATAAAGGAAAAACTAAGGGAGATAATGTGATGATGGTAGGTAGGAAGGAGTTCATAAAAGTAAAAGAAGAGGAGAACATGGACCATGAAGCTATTCCTAAACCTGAAGACATTATTTAATAGTAGACATAAAGAATGACTTGATTTTAGAGGGAAATAATATTGAGTTAGTGTCAAGATCTGTTGCATTGAAGGTCAAGGATGAATTGATTTTGGAGATTCAAGATTGGCTTAATATGTTGCTATGATGATAGGAGGAGTGCTCCATTAATTGCTTTCCAAAGGGGATAGTGGTCATTCTATTTCTTTCATACCAAAGGTTAGTATGCATGATCAAACAATAGCTACAAGGACACAACATCAAATAGAAGAGATGGGAAATAAATGTGAAAAGGTCAAGGTTAAACTACATGGGAATGCAGACAAGTCCAAGCACATGGTTGAAGTGAAGAAGAAGGAAGTTTGAATTAAAAGGATGGATGAGGTATGGTTAGAGGTACTAATGCATGTTCAACAACATTTTCAGGTGAAGAAGGAGTCAAGGATCAACCATCAAATAGGTCTCTGAAGTTGGAGCATAGCCTAGGTGCCAAATAATTCAAAAAGATAAGGGATAGTGCCTACTTTTAGTATTGGGTCCATTAGAAGGGTTTACCAAATGGAGTTGTCACTCAGAGGTCAAAGAATGATTTGATCAAGCATGATTCTACTATTTCCACTCTCCTCAGTGGGACTTGAGTCTATTTTGCTCGGGGAGTATGGTGCAGGGGTACCCAAGGGTTGAAAGGTGGTCAAGCAATAAGTTTTGTTGTGATAATTTTTTTGATATAGTTTTTAATTTTTAATAAGGTATTTTAAGACCGCTTTTTATGTTTTTGAGTCATGTGGGGTTAGTTGGTGAAAAGTTGTCAAATTTTGCAAAAGTTGTAAAAATGTTGCTCAAGCATTTTTTGCATTTTGTGTCTTAGGGGAAGTTGAATGGTTGGGGAGTTGAGAAAATAGTTGGAATCAATTGGTTATGCTTAGGAATGTTTTAAAAATCATGAGTGAATGTTGAGACAAGGTTGGATGATGTAGATTTGAATTTTGAATAATAAAGACTTTATTTTTTTCATTTTAGAAGCACAATTTGTTGCTACACATCGTTGTACAACCCTGTACAACCTTAAAGTGATCTAAAATCCACTAGAATAGATAATGCATTAAATTTTTGTTCTATTTCATTTGGTTTCACTTGATTTCACTAAGTTTAGAGTAAATTAGAGCCAATTCACTAAAGGTTGCTTGAAACCCTCATTTAGGGTGTGCTTTGACAAAAAATCATGATTTACTTCCCATTCCATTGATGAATAGGCCTTAAAATCAGTGGAATGGGTGTATAAATGTTGAGTTTTGTGTTCTTGAAGTTACAGGAGCAAGGAATGGTGGTAAGTGCAAATTTTGTGATGTCCTAGCTTGAAAACCTCATGTTTTTGGCATAAGAACAACATAGAAGTTAGAGTTTGGTAAAAGGCTCTTGAGAATTGGTTTGTAGTGGTTGGAAATGATTGCATAGACCTTATTTAGCATGTTTGAGGCATGGGTGTGAAGGATTGAACCCTGAAGTGTGATAGCCACATAGTGACCTAGTTGAACAAGCCTAATTAGGCCTTTGGTCAAATGGGATAGTCAATTTTAGAGACTTGAGTTACAAAACACCCCCACTTGAAATTGAGATATATTATCAAAGGGAATAAAGGGTATCTAAATCTATCGATACATTTTGGGTATGAGGTTTGGTATGGAAATTATGTTGGAAAAATATAGTTTGTGTCTTACAAGGCCTAGTGGAAATTTGTGAAGGAAGTCACCTTGTTTGATGTGTTAAGAATTTGTCTAGTAGTTGTTTTGAGTTAGTTTTAGATCATCCACCCTACTGTATACCACTATTTCATTAAAGAAAAACCTAGAGATCTCAATCTAAGGATAGAATGAGAGAGAGATCTGCTAAAGGTTGTCCTAGGATGTGATTAAGGACTAAAAGAGGGTTCACCACCAAGCTAAGACTTGGAAAGATAAGTAACATGCAAGACCTAATGTCAAAACCTAATGATATGAAAAACTTCACTAAATGACCTAGAAATGAATCCAAATCAAAATAGTAAATAGAGAAATTAGAAAGGTGCACCTGGAAACCTATAAAGGCTTGAAACAAGATCTAGAATGCTAAAAATATTGATTTTAAGGCACAAGTTAGGACTCATACACCAGGTTGGGTGTAGCAATCCCAGCCTAGGGTTTCTAGGCTAAAACAAGAATCTTGTAGTGTTGACTCAAGATCTTGAAAAATCTACTGGGACTCATTAACCACTTTTGTTGTATCGATCTTGTTCTGATTTTTTGAAAAGTCAAAATCTAGATCTATTCTCCAATATTTTCTCTTCCATCCCAAATTTATTTTCTAGATCTAAATCTATAAAAGGACCTACAAAACAAAATATAGTGTTGGTTTTCTTATGGGAGGGTTTGCCTTGGCCAAACCCCTAGTTCGGTAGTTAAACCTTGATAAAAATAATGGATCTGGAAAGTAAATGTGGACGCAAACCCTAACCTTAAGTGTATCTAAGATTAAGAAATATGAAATGCAATGCAACCCTATTCTAATATGCTAGAATGAGATGCATGAACGAAACATGGAGATGAATGACTCACTTTTGCAAATGTCTAATCACTGTAATAAGCCATAATAAAGCATGTACCTTCCTTAAGGCTGAAAGTAGAGTGAAAATGGAGGATGGAATCACTTAGAAAACAAGTCATTAGGCTTGGTTTGATGGCTAGTTGCATCTCCCTAACCTTGAATCCATCATAATTCACCATAGGCTACCAGAATCAATCCTTGACAATGCTAGATCTTAAATGAAAGTGAGTTTGAAGACCTGCAAAAAAAAAATTATGTTTCTCAAAGACTTAAACTTTGCTTACTACTTACTCTTGAATGCTCTTGTGAAAGAATGTTTGAATGCTTTTGAAAGCCTAGATCTTGAAATTGCTCTTCTAGATGAAAATAATGACTTGGAAGCTTGTTTATATATGCATTACACCTAATTTACTATTATTTAGATCTCAAAGGTTGGCATCAACCAAAATTTTGAATTAAAACCTTGAATTTCCTACTCAAACCCTAAAAATGGGCCACACAGGACTCATACACCACTTGTGGTGTATGGGTCCTATCGAGGGGGAATCATATGCCCAAGGTGGCATATGAGTCCCACCCTAGTTTTTTGTGGTGGGCCAATGATGGGTTGTTAGAAAATTTAATGCTTTTATTCATTTTGTTAGGATTTTAGTTGAAACAAGCCTTGAGATTTGAAATAAAGGGTGTTAGGGAAATATTAATGATGATTTAAAGGGTCATAAATGCAAGGGTACTAAAATAGGTCTGATTAAATGAGAAATTGTACCAACTCCAAGAAGGAAGTACTTGATTTTTGTCATTACACCTCATGTTTATTTTAAGAATGAGAATATATTATGTATGCATATGTGGCTTTATTTCTTCCTAGGACTTAATTACATTAGCTTTTTGCATCTTTTTGCATCTCAGGGTTTTCTAGATTGCATTAGAGAATATCTCATATAGATTTCATTTTTCACTTCAAAACATTACAAAAACTCAAATTATGCATTTGCATCTTAGTTTTACATTAGAAAATCACTAAAATCATTTAAATTTTTGTGAAAAATCACAAAAGAAATCTACCCCTAGACTCATGCACCACCTTGGGTGAATCAGTCTAGTTGGACTTTCTACACAACATTTTTTGTCATATTCACACTAGAATTTCTACATTTCTATTTTCTGGTATGGCATTCCTTATTCAGTTTAAAAAAAAATTGTTATTGGCATTTTATTGCTCCTAGTTTACATTTGATTTGCATTCACCCCACCTCTTATGGTATTTGTATGAGTGTTTGGTACCATATTGATAATACTTTAGTGAGAAGAAGTTCTCGACTCATGGCTTCCCATGATAGCACATTCGTTGTGGACCTTGGGTTATAAATCCATAGCTCCTACTCCTAGTATTGATAATGGTGCATTAGGCATGGATACTACCACTAGTACACCTTTTCCTTCGCCTACAATGCATGTTGACACAAACGTTAATTCCCTTCCGCAAGACAATTTCGTTAACATTCATGAGGAGTTGGCACATTTACAACAAGATTTATGTCTTGAAAATATCTCCACTGTAATTCTTGATATATAAAACATCCATTGATTTCTTGAAAGTGATGAAGGATTAAATGTTATGAAAAAAATTACTGAGGTATACAACAAACATGCTCCTTTCACTTCCCAACCAGCACATTCTGTGGTTAGTTAAGGAGGACTTAACACTCCTCCTTCATCTGTAGCATCCATACCCACCTATATCACTCCTCAAGTTACAACAACCATGCAATACATTATACATGTGATTCCTTCTTTCGCTATTCCAACTAGCATTCCTATTTCTCTTTTGGCATCGAATGTTCCATCCTCAACCACCTTTACTCCTGTTAGTTCCCCCTTCACTTGTCCCAACACTACCTACACTCCATCACCATTCTCTCTTTCACCTCATACCACTTACACTAACCCTCTCATCACATAACCCTTTCACACTATTCCTTCCATGCAAAAAAAAAATCCACCATTAACCAAAATCAAAATGATGTTGGAATCTTGTATCCATTTAAAGACAATTTCCACATAACCCATAAGAGAAATCTATGCAACTAAGTTTTTTAATCCACATGCAAGAGAATAGACAACAAACCCATGAAAATATGACAAAAGATATACCCCGGGAAAACACTCAAGAGGGGAAAAACCTATCCTCCAAAAGCATCCATCTCCCATGTATTATTCAACAATAAAGATTACAATACATCTTCAAAGTCTCCATGAACACCATTGAAGCAACAAGTCCTCTCCAAGCAATCCATGTGAACAAACATGCAACCACACATCTTGTGCCATGCTTCAAACCCTCACAAATGCTAACCAGAGCTAGCATGGAAAATTGCATTTCTCAATAACTGCGTTTGTGGTTGCTTTTATAGAAGCAAACTACCACAAAACCACTAAGTGGTATTACACAAAACCGTGAGACTAAAACCATGAGATTACAAAACCATGTCCCCTTATTTAATATTGGGTACTTTATTTATTTATTTTCCCAAATATTAAATAATTACATTTTGGCAACTTAACTTATGTCCCAATGTTACATGTAACATAAATTGGCCCCAAGAATAATTAGATTAAATATATTATGCAAGGTGTACAACACATTTTTTTTAACATTCTCGCACTTGTTGTATACATTGTATAAGGGGAAAAATTAACCACAAAACATGAATCAAATGAAAAATCCATATAGCCACATATACCATCATGGAATCAATGTGCTCCATGTGCTCCATGAAGAGACCTGCAACAAGAATCAAAGTGATCACCATCCCAAGCATGAATTATCTCATCCTCCATCATGCCAATGCACAAAGATAAGAAGCCTTCCAATAGAGAAGCCACACAATCTGTCACAACGAAGCATAAGTCCTACTCAACTGATATCCCAAACAAAAAAACTCAATCCAAAAGTATTAATATGCAGTAGTAGTTGTCAAGATACAAAAACCCAAAGCTAAAATAACACCCACGACAAGTGCCAATACATCCAACCATCCATACCTCCAAGGTATATAAAATATAGTAAACTCATGCCATAAACATATACACCCATAAATTGCAATCACAAACTCCAAGTGCAAACCTATCAAAGAAAGGCATACACATCTAAGAGCTCCCACTACATGGGTAATGCAAATCTGACAAAAATCAAGGCATACCAAGTCTACTAATAGCATCATATAGAAAGTGTAAACAACATCATGTAGTACTAAGGAATCATCAACAATAATATGCAAACCTATAAATCAATAACCTATAAGAACAACTCTCACCAAAAGTATCCATAGCTCTCCCAAGTTCTCCACTCCTGGGAAACAAAGGAAAAAGATAAAGGAACCTCCATGTCATCACCCAAGATCATAAGTGAAAACACATGACCACAAGCTAGTGATCACAATAGCTCCATCCAAACCTCAAACCAATGTAATGTGAAACCAAACATATAGGAAGATAACCAAGACAAAATAGAGAAACTTTATACATCATATACCTATAGAAAAATCTCCTATATACACCTCTAAATGCCAATTGTGTCAAGTATGATCTCCTCCACAAAACCCCAAAAGAAAATCCATAACAACACCCAACTGTTCAATCACTAAGATCAAACATAGCATATATATCATGTAATTAACATGGATGTAGGCCTCTCATGCCAAAGAAGATCAAACTAAATCCATTCCAAATGAAGGAAATAATCCCAATACATCTGGCCTAAACTCAACATCAATGAATGTAATCACAATGCATAAGGAGATAAACATGCCAACACTCCTCAAATGAACCCTCCAAAACCATATATCCATAGCTCAAGATCCAACTGCATGAGAAGATAAAGTATTAAAAATAAAGCACCTAAAAGTAACAATGAGCAATACCTCTCAAGTGAAACTATCGAGTAGACTAGG